>JAHWFP010041233.1:0-28599 GCA_023313725.1 Lithobius niger
CCTAGCTTAAGGAGTATGAGGAAGCTGTGGAAACCGTCGTTGCAGAGGTCCCGCCCTCGAAAAGAAGCGCCCTCGCTTCGTTAAGATAAGTGAAAATTATTCATTAAGCTAAGTCATTAATTCATACAATAATCAAAGTTCTCAGAAATTATTCAAAAATAATACCAAGAAGGCGCGCATTAACAACAAGTTAACATTAAGGATGCTATGGGGACGTTTAAGCTTTTTATCTGCTAATAATTTAATCGTTTGACTGTTCCAGCAGGGTGACATTACTTACCGGTTATAGTAACGTTTTTGTAAAGTCTGCCACGACCACGGCTGTTAAAAAAAGTTCGTCCATTTGCACGGTCATTGCTACTATTTGAATTATTGTTATTGCTGCCGTTTTTCCAAACTGCAACCTGATTTTGTTGGTGATTTGACCTATTAGGGCAGAATTTAGAAGTCCATCCGACCGTATTACAAATGTTACAAGTGTACTTTGCATCGTATTTAGGCAAGAAACTAGTGCTGTTATTCCAATTACCTCTACCACGATTTTTACCATTTCTATTGAAACTCCTGTTTGGATTGGATTAGCCTGCCTCCTCTGCATCATATTTTCCAAGAAAAGACCTTGCATTTTAAAATCAATCAAAGAAGTGAATTTTCTTGACGTCATAGGCATGTGAAAAGTTGAATTCAGTGTCTCCAAAATCGCTTCAATTTGATCAAAATCACTGATTCTAGCACCTGTGTTTTGTAAAATATCTGTGCATTTATTAAAATGCTTAATGAAACTTTCATTTTCTTGCAATCGCATAGTTCTAACCTTAGCAATTAGGTTATATCCATGAGACTGTACTTCAAACTTAGCCAAAAACAAGGTTGTAAAATTCTCCCAACTAGAAAAAGGTTCATTTGCCAAAAACCAGTCAACAGCATCCCCTGTTAACCATGATGGAACAGTTTGGTGGATAAATAATTTCTCGTCAACCTTCCTAACCTTTAAAATTCTTTCCAATTTAATAATAAAAGCTGAGGGGAAAATTTTGTCATTCAACCCATTAAATTCTCCAATTTCCAAAGCTTCCATTTTAGGCAAAGGTATTGACATTTCAACAGCTATTTGGTAATTATTCTGTGATGAACAACTAACAACATTTGAACTACTACCAATTAGATTACTGCTAGGTGTCATAACAGGTGAACTGAAAACATTAGTTGTTGAAGTTAATGGTGGCTTAAGCACAGCACCTGAAGCTGGCCAACTAACAGGATTTGTGCCTCCCCATAAAAAATTAACTACTGAATCCAGTTTAGCACTCAAATTCAAGATGGCAGTGTCAGTAGAATTACCAGCTGCAAGAGGTTGGTTAAAATAATTTGGCACACAAGTAGGTATTTGAGTTGACACTTGGCTTGGTCCAGGCAAGGGTGCAGAATAATTTGGCATTGAAGATACATTTACCGAAGGCTTTCCAAGCATTTGGAACACAGGGTCGTTTGGTAAAATAGAACATGTTTGAACCTGTCCAGAGGGGTCAGTCCATGTTAGGGTTACTGGAATAAGTTGCTGCTGCTGCAAACTAGCTGTAGTTGTTACCGAAGCTACACAAGCAGGAGGAAAAGGAGGTGGAAAAGGCAAATTCACATTTGAAGGCATGCCTGGTACAAATGGAACACCTCCTGTAACACTAGTATTACTTGCAACTGGTGAAAATAATTGTCCAACATTTGGTAAAGTCAATGCAGGGCTTGACACACTAACATTTAGGCTTGCTGAAGTAGAACCTAGACTCACATTAGGTGTCACTTGAACATTAGGGCTAGCTGGAGGAAACTGAGCTGCTAATCTTGATGGAGTAACCCCTAATGGTGATTGCACAATTTGTGGAATAATAGGGGTAGTCATTTTAGCTGCTTGTTCCCTTCTAGACCTTTTTCCTATTTTATTAGGGTCCCAACTTAAACTCCAAGAGTCAGGGTCTAAATCTGGCTTAGATCTAGTAGACCTTTGCATAAAATCACACAATACTGAAAGTCTTAGGCCTATAGGCTATGGAAAGTTACTTCAAGGCTAAAATTCAGTAGCCTACACAAATCAAAGGTAATCAGGATAGTTCCAGCAAAGATAAAAGTCAAAAGGCACTAGCCTACATAGGCCCACACAAAATCTTCCAATAAAATAAAAAGCACTGACTGATCCAAACTAAACTCCACTGCAATATAAAAAGTTATTGCTATTTCAAACACAGTTCACAATACTCACAACTACTCAGGTTGTCTCTTGGTTAACTGAAGGCTGGGGTCCCAGATGAAAATGGAACACTCAAGATGGCTGCCGGCATTCCAAAAAGGCTTCTTGGTGAAAATTGAGTCCTTTCCTAGATGAAAAATGGACGGCCGATGCACCACTTGTGCAACCCCGCTATGCCCGGTACAAGGAAGAACGCCAGAAGGATGGTAGATTCAGGGTTTATTCCAGGGCCACGCGGTCTGTCCTCAGGAGATGTTGTCCAATGGTTCAAGGATGCTCTGATCTGGGCTACTAGCAGAGTGGCACACTTCAGGAAGAGTTCTTAGCTGGTTAGGGACTAGCTCCCAGAGTGAGGCTGCAAGGGGCTGCAAGGCCTTAAGTACCTAGAGCTGCCACCAGTACCTGCCACTGGTGGTGCAAGGTACTTCCTGTACTATATCCTGGTATCCCATGATCCATCTGCTAGCAGCTACCCCTAGGGGCAGACAAGGCCAGAGCCATCCAGACCACTGATCCCCAGGGACTGGACCATACATCAAAGTACATAGCATTACTGGAATACATCAATAAAGATACAGAGTGTACAGAATAGATAATATGGAGCCATAGCATCAAGGTAAAGAGGCCCACTAAGGCCCTAGCTTAAGGAGTATGAGGAAGCTGTGGAAACCGTCGTTGCAGAGCTCATGGATTGTATCATATATTTTGTACCATAGTATATAGTACAAATCATGTTGCTTATATATCTCTCCTCCTGAATATTATAATGATGTAAAGAAATACATTCGAATTTTATGTTTTTCACCTGTAAATACTTGTTTCTAGCAGCGAAACAAATTTAACTTGTATATATACAAAACTAAATTTTGGATCATTGTAGATTATGATTATGTTTGTAAAAACATTAACTACTAATACGACAATGTGAACATGTTATATTAAGTTATTATTTCATATCTTGTCATGTACCTTTTCCACTGCATCCTTTTTCGTCATGCAATGCCCATTTTTGGGCGATTTGACATGGTAAATAAAGTTAAAGTTAATGGAAATGGTAGGCATTACCAGTCGCATTTCTGCTCGTGTTTTAAAACTTGTTTTTGCTGGTCACCTGAGTTCGGATTTAGGAAAAAAAAATTCGCAGGAAAAAAATCACGGATTTAAATTCACAGAAATTAAGTCACAGGAAAAGTCACATAAATTATAAAAGTCACTGGGAAAAATTCACAAATGAACTGTTTTAAAATTATGCGTTTCGGTGGTGAAACGCGCTATTTTACAGGACAATCTGTTTGAACATCATCACTCACTATGCAGGATGCATTCACAAGCTAGAATTTAGTGAGTTTGGGTGTTTTTTTGGCAGTACTAGTACGTCTGACAGTACGTAATCAGAATTTCTGGGGGACGAGCTTCGCGCGGGATCGATAAACATTCTACAGCCCCACCAATCAGACCTGTAGGAATATATGAAAAATGAAACTTCGTGAGCGCGCTCGATTTGCGTTTTATTCTGGCTGTGCGCTCAATACGCGGTGCGCTAGTACCATGACTCCTCTTGCTTGTCAGGAAGGACGCAAAACTATCCCAGAATGCATTCGTCTTATACGCTGTTAATATTATCCAGGTACACGTCTACTACATTCATAGTGGTTTGGACAGCCCTTGTGGTTTTCGTGTGATGCACGGTCTAAGTTTACATGGAAGTGTGATTATAGCGGAGCTCAATCCAATAAAGAATAAAAGCTTTTCTATTCATTCGCAGTTGCAGCATTCGATTCAACTACCCCATTCTGTAAACGTATACTGTTAAAATCAAGCCCTTTCCATCTATAATAAAAAATATGAAGAAAAATAAACAAAAAACTTGTAGTTTTTGCTGTCTTTGTCAATGGCGGTGGTCTGGGAAAATCAGTGATTGTGCTTTCATAAACAGATTATTTTGTGGAGCTTGAGAAAATCGGTGAAAGTAGGCTGCTCCTGGACGCAGTGAGGACTCCACAAGTTCATCAAAGCACAACAAATTTTAATTTTCGAAAGTTATGTAACTTTCTTGCTCACCTACAAGATAAAAACAATGATATTTACTAAAAACCACAAACACTCGCACCTGACAACCTATTCGTGTGGTTTCCAGACCGTTTCAGACCATTGGGTCGATGGGTTAGTTTCCCCCCCCCCCCCCACCCCGAAACCAACTCCTTGGCAGCATAGTGAGGTTGATGAATTGGGCAATGCGGGGAAAAAACTACCCATCTGCCTGAATATGGCAGAGTCAATTGCCAACCCGAAGGTGGATCATGCACGCAATGTAGTTTATTGTATCAAGTGCCAGGAGTGCCTGTGCGTCTATGTGGGAACTTGTAAAAGGCCGTTAGGAGTACGTAAACTTGATCATGCTAATGCCTTTATGAAAGGAAAAGAATCGTATGCTGTTGCTAAACATGTGGAGACTACAGGTCATGTAGTGGATATCAGTGGCACGAATATTGTTCACAGAGAATCAACAGAAAAAATAAGATACCAGTTAGAAGCATATACAATTGCAGCTAATAAGCTTAGAACTATGAACACAATAAAAATTTTTGCTCATATGGAAAAATGGTATGAAGTTTATTGCAAACTTCCCATGGTGGAAAAATAAAGGTCAGTGGTGTTGTTTGCGTATTGATATCCAAGATGGCGGCATGTCAGGCCGCGTTTGTGAAATTGCGTGTGTTTTTATCATGTATCTCGAGCGTTTTGTAAGTATTGTTGGTTTTTTAGGCTGTCAGGTGCGAGTGTTTGTGGTTTTTAGTAAATATCATTGTTTTTATCTTGTAGGTGAGCAAGAAAGTTACATAACTTTCGAAAATTAAAATTTGTTGTGCTTTGATGAACTTGTGGAGTCCTCACTGCGTCCAGGAGCAGCCTACTTTTACCGATCAGTGATTTTGGTTGAGACTGAAAGCTTATTCGCAAGACATTTCTTTTAAATTCTCTTGTATCATTAGTTTAAAATGGCAAAAATACCTTGGTGGTTTTTTTTTCTGTTTCTAGATTTTGGCTATTATCCATTATACGTGAAGTGACTCGGAGCCATAACCAGAAAGGATTCCATTATCTTTTTCCCCAATACCAAAAACTCCACATTCTGTTGATGCCAATGAGCCACTCACGTGTACATTTCATTTACTTTTCAGGCAGAAGCGTAATTTTAGGAGCGATGAGTATTTAACAGATTTTAGACTGATCCATCTACAAAATTCATTTAGGCCTACGTCTTAAGGAATTAAAAAATATCCATGTAACGATAGCTCATTCTGAAAATATGATGGTTGTGGTGCTGTAAGGTCGCTAAGGAAGTGGACGATTATTCACAAGGCACAATGCTCGATCCTAATTCACTCCTTACTGCATAGCTAGGGGACTATGCACATAGCGTTTACATATTAGGCTACCAGCAGAATTTATCCTTCTGCTGCACCTCGTAGGCAGGGATCCAACCTTTCAGTCAAATCCCCTACACCAACTAGCTCGATCCCTCGACTCCAGGCTTCTTTTATACCGTGGAGAACAATGGGCTCTAGCCTGAGGCTACTGACAAACAGGTGCGAACCGGTTCCAAATGAGTTTGCAGTGGACCCGTGTCGCCACCTGGCTGTAGAACCTAGCCAATGCCTGAGTAAGCAGTAAATTGGAAGGACGAGGCAGCCTGTTTGAGGCAAGTGCACCGCGAAGTAGAAGCATCGTGAATTGCGCGTTGCCGTACATGTAAGCCTATTACAGTGCGTATTAGAGCCATTGGAAGTCTGATACTGGCTAGTGTTGAACTGTTATAAACTTTATCGTAACTTTAACTTGAATGGGAAGGGGCCATTATGCGTCACTGAAACCCATCCTTAATCTAAAACTTTTAAATGGAAACAATAAAATACAAAAAAAAAAACCATTACAAATCAAATCAACTGAAGTCAATCAAAAAATAAACTAAACAGTTAAAAAATAACTAACTGGAATCAATCATATATACTTAATAATAATAAAAAACACACAGAAAGAATGCAAGACCAGGCAAAAAATGAGCAGTTAACCAAAATTTAAAAATGTTTTTAAAAAAACCTTTTAAGTCATATTTGGACAGGCTACGTTTACAAATGGGTAGATTAGGTGCCTTGACTTCCTCATCAGGAAGGGCATTCCACGGTATAGACAACTTGATTCGTCCAAAAATACTTGTGAGCGTCATAGTTAGCTTTATTTATCGTTAAATTACGGGAATGACCACGAATCCGGTCACCTGAAAACACAATAAAAAGCGCCAGTGGTCACCTTTGGTTCACCACTACTTATTTTGCACCAAGTTCAAGATCTGCACCAAAAAAGTTGTTACTTTTCTCGTCGACTTTTTTTCTGAATCTGTTAAATTTTATGAAATGCTGTCATTTTCCTAGCTTCAAACAATGCTCCATGTCATTCGCCTTAAAATTAATGTGACAATGTTTTTCCCTCTAAACCAATACAAGTCCAATATTTAAGAAAGTAAGGCAATTCTCAAATTACATTTAAGTGCTCTCACGAATAAAAACGAACTGATGCAAAATTACGAGCATTGCAAGTTTCAACGCAAAATCCAGTCACTTTGAAAGTTTCAAGGCCAACTGTGAACCCCGTTCAAAGTAGTGATATAAAAACAAAAGTGGCTGCCACCAAGTTCCTGGTCCCAGCCCGGCCTAATACTTTTCCCTTTTTTTAAAATATTATTTCGAATTAATTACTGTACCTGGTCACAGTAGAATAGGCCTAGGTACAAAATGCGTATAAATCCCTTCCCTTTAAACTTTATACATAATTACTTGCTACTTTTAACTGCAATCTGTTTACCTCAAGTGTAATACAATCTTTTTTCTACCCTAAAACTAATAAAAATAGCAGTAGTGTATCTTGCTTACCTGTGTAGTTTTGTTTGTAGATATCAGTGGACTGACAAAGTTAATACAATTCTGATTGTTTTTATATGAACGTTTACAGACAATATCTGCTGCTGTTTCCACGCATTTAGATAAAGATTGGCTTGATTAGATTAAGTTCGTGTGTTAGCCGCTTACGATCTAATCAATTGCTCATCTCTGACGAGGGAGAGTGTTCCAGAAGCCGAACATTATTAGTTCTCAAAAATTGATGGGAGAGCATGAATATGACGTCTTGTATCGGTACATCACCTTTTCCTTCATCAACCGTTCGCGTTAATCAAACTTAATCATTTTTATTTGTCAATTTTAAATACATAGTCTATCCCGTTTTACACGGTCGTGTGGGAGAGAAACTGTGGATCTTGTTTCCCGGCTCCAGGCCAGTTGATTCAGCATCCCTAGAATTTTATTTTACCAAAGTAGCGCTAAAAGGCTTCAACTTCACAGCACGCGCGCGAACTGGCATTGATCTAGAAGGCGAGTAACTCCAGTCGGCCTTGGCTTGAAGAAGCCACCTCTTCAGGTTCAATCAACGCTGTTGCAATCGGAATTGCCACACGCCTGAACTATTGTAGCGCAAATAATATTTTCTGCACCTATTAATTAGGTTAAAACTTGATACAGCGCATTTTTAATAATAATAATAATCAATGTTTACGCAGCAACTATGTTGCCCACTGACACCATTCCCAGGCTTAGATGGGTCGCTTCAAGAAAGTGTGGAGGGGTTCTTGAGAAAGTCTACGTCGGAAGGTGGACAAGGAGCAAAAATTTAAAGTGTTCGAACCCAGGCCAATCCAAATGTGAACCACTCTCACCGAGAAAAAATTTCTACGACATTCCAAACGAGCAGAAGGAAGGGAGAGTTTCCAATTATGTGGCCTGTGGTGCATCCAATGGTCTGAGCCAAGTCGAAAATTAGCAAGGGAAGGTCCAGTTGATAGTTGAGAATCCGGTAGGCCAGTACGAGGTCAAATTTAATCCTACGAAGTTCAAGTCCAAATAAAGGTAGTCCCCGAACGTGGGAAGTCCTTTTAACGTGGGTAGTCCCCTAAAATAGTTACCATAAGTTGTCCCACGATTGGCCGCGTGACGTCGCGAGCCAGAAACGCGAGCCGGAACATGGGTGAATATTCATAAAGGACTCCGTCGATCCATCTGGTCTCTGCCGTAAGCCACTCCAGGCTCTTCTGAAATAACGTAGTACAGCAAGCCGCCTTTACGCACTTAAGTTTCGTCGGAGTCCACAAACTGTATGCTATCTATACGTTACTTCCGGTTTGTGATTTTCGCACTTTTGGGTTTATCTTCTTTCTTTTATATAATTTACAGCGATTTGTGTGTATTTATTTAATTAAATAAAGTAGGCAGAATAGGTGGCCTGCCCGTGATGTGAACTAAGTTGACTGGTACAAAAGCAACTAGACTCAGTAGATGGATAATCAGTGACGCGCTACGGGAGGGAATTGGTCAGGGTAGCATATGCTATCCTTCCAGTTTCATTTGTGCTACTTTCCCTCCAGCTCCCCCCCCCCCTTACAGAAATATTTCAGATGGGAACCGTTTACCGAAGTTTACCAATGGATTTATTATTGTCGTGTCGTCACTATGACAATAAAAATATTTTAAAAATCGTATTTTTTATCGAGTTTAAACTTCAAGGCTCACATGGAAGCCTCACTTTCAAAACTTGACAATTTATTTGCGAATTTTCTGACTCCACTGGCTCCTCCTTCATTCGCCAGGAAAAAATCATTAAAATGAGACAGGATAACTTACATGGATGAAATTAAAAAAAAAAAACACTCAGTGGCCGAGTTGCACAAACCTTAAACAAAAGTATAGCTTTTTGTCAAGAACCATGATACCTTATTTAACCTTTACATTGAACTTCCATGTCAAACGTGAATTTTGAAACCGCGTAGTTTCCCCAAGATAGACCAACGGTGTAGTTCCCTAAGATTGACATAGACCGACTAAATTCGGTAGTATTTCGTGGTTATTGTCGTGTTTTCAAAATATTCTGAATATTTATTGCATATTGTTTCTAAATTTTCTTTAAAAGTTCTTTTTAATGAGTTCATCAATATTTTCTTTTTTATTTTCACTTTTTCCTATCAACTGGTTAATTTTGTTCCGTCTTTTTTTTCCGTCTTTTTAATTTGCAGTAAAATAACAGCTATAATAATTTTGTTTAGTCGTTTTGATTTTCCTTTGTAATTAATTCCTTTTTAAGTTGTTTGTAACGCTTGTTGTCTTCTGTTATAGTTATTATTTTTCTTCCGATTTTTGAAAGTTCCACAAATTATTTTTTTCATTTATTAATTTTTCAAGTTCCATCCAAGTTTTACTCAAGTCGTCCACTCATTTCTCATTTTTTCTGAGTTCTGACGAGTAATCCTTTGGTACACAATTTTCCTTATAAATTTTTGTGCTTGCTTTTTCGATGTCCGTATAAATTTCTTTTGGATTTTTTTTAAAAACTTTTCCCAATTATCTTTAGCAAGCCGTTTGATTACGTTTTTGTGTAATAATTTATACTCCATACGATTTTGGGTATTCGTTTTGCTTTCTTTTTAAATTTGTTTCTGTCAGTTTTTTCCACATTTCAAGTATTGTATATAGTAATGGTCAGCTGGTTTTATTGTAATTATAGCACATTTACATTCAGTTTTGTTTAGCATTGTGAATATTAAGTCTAAACAAGATCTTGTTTATTTGCTGTTTTCTTATTTCCTCTCCTGTTGGTGTGGTCATATTTTCTCGCACCCAAAAAAAGCTACCAAATTTTTGAATTGATGTATGCCTTGTTTTCCGATCATCTTGCGTTTCTTTTAGTGTGTTAAGGTCTCCTAAGAAGATTGTATTTATTTTCTTTTTATCTTCTTTTTTTTAAAGAATTTCTTTCCATTTCTTCAATGTAGCCTATCCTACTGGAGGAAGGCTGCCTATACTAATTGTTAAATTATATTGCTCATCACATCTTTTAAGTATAGCTATTGCATTATTTACCTCTATTTTTATAAAGGTACCTTACTGAATCTTATAATTTTAGCGTTCTGTAAAGCCGTACCGGCTGAGAAGCCTATTGGAACGACTTTGTCCGTCCGTCCGTCGCATTTTTCAATTTCGGAACGGTTCCAGATAGAGACGACCACTCTTTATAGCGTTAGTCAAAAGTTAGTTAAAAAACACGACGAATTAAAACATCATTACTTCCTTATAGCTAACAGGCTTCTTCGACGCAACTAAATTAAATAATAACATTTGATGGTCGAATGGTCCAATTGAAATCCTAAGGACAACACGCAGCCGTAAAGACAAAAGGATTTTAACTTCGCTCGTTGCATGAATGGTTTACCGCCGAACCAAATTCTCCATTAGGCCTATCTGCTACTTATGCAATAACAAAACTGCAGTTAATAAAATTAGGCCTGAAGACTGAAATTAGGCCTAAAATCACGGCAACGTCAAGTTGCTACGAGTTGATGCTGGCTTTGTCAACAGCATATTATGGCGTCTCAGCGTCACTTCCCTACTATACCACCGATCTATATAGACTACGTTGCAACACTAGCTGTGTGCCAAGAGGCGCACCGTGTTGAAAAATGAACAGGCTTATTGTACAATCCAAATCTCCATTAGCCGCAACTTACGAAATTAAAACTACAGGTAAAAATTAGGCCTAAAAGCTGACAATTACGCCTATAATTTAAAATAGGACTAAAAGCTAATACCTTTTTACCCGGCAATCGTAATGGTTACTGCTTTTAGATTATATAAGAGATCGTTGTTGCAGTGCGTGGTAGAGGTGTGAGCCTCAATATTGGAAGTGGCAGAACTGTTCCGAAGACCGGATGCGACTAGGTAGTCGCTGTAGCCTCTTGTTTAATAAAGATCATGATTCGTCCTCCCTTTTGGTTTTATCCTCCACATTGTATATTTGTTATAGCCATTTAAAAAATAATTTGTTAATTCATCTTCGTTTTTGTCAACTGCTGTTAATGCAAGAACGTCCCACGCTATACCACTCTTTACCATGTCGATCTGAAAATTTCCACAGTTTTTTCTGCATTTACGTGTATGCATTTAATAGAATTTGCATCACTGAACAATCATGCATCCTGTAATTTCCTGAAGTCTTTGTACACCCTGTTTTCACTTTCACTTTCCAGATCCATTTTTGTCTGAAGAGTTTTCTTCTGCTGTTATCTTGTTTTTTTATGCTTTTCCAAGTCTTCTTCACTTTTTATTGTGTAAACTTTCTTGTCTTTTTTGTTCCACCTTAGATGTATTTTTTCATCCTTAAAACATAAATTTGAAGTCTTGTTTATTGTTCCATAGTAAACTTTTGTAAAACTGGGTGACGTGCTCGTTCATTTATATTTTGTTGTTGCTCCCTCTTTCAAAAATATCTTTGCTTGTTATTCTTCCTTTTTTTTCCCCTCCAGCCATACGTCTATATATTCTCTGTACTTGAACTGAATTAATATGGAGTCTGGTGTAGTTCTGTTTTTTTGTAGGGAGCTATGCATCTTATCGATGTGCCAGTCTTCAAATCTGCTTACTTGCAAGGCCTCCGCTAATCCTTGTGCTGTTTGTATTAAATAATAATGAATAATAATAATAATTTATTTCGAAACAGTTACAATCGTAACACTCGAAACTACATTTAAACAGTTTGTGCGAGTTTTAAAAAACAATAATCTAGAAAACAATTTTAAATTATACATCCAAACATACACCCCACATGAGTCGGTTGCAACAATAATACACTTATACATTATGAATAACACTTATACATTTTATTTTAGATTTTTCAAGTAACATTACGTACATTATTTCTTTATTATTTGTCATCAAGACAGAAGAGGTCTTTTATACTTTTATAAAAATAATAATAATAATTGTATGAAACATGAAGCATGAGGCATGGAATTTCAAGGAACTTGTCTGTGTGTTAGAAATGTGCAATAATTAACAGCAAAGGAGGTAAATGCTTGCATGTTTTTTAAAGATCAATCACACATTTGTTTAGGTTGTACATTTATCATAAAACGTTGCAAAAACTAATTTAAAAGAAGATAAACATACAAATATGCACTCTTTCGCAGATAAAAAAAAATTAATGCTAATATTTTGTAAAAATAAAGTTACATACGTTTAAAATCATCCCAAATTAATAATAAGTCTATGCAAAAATCATTAGTCAGGCAACTGAAAGAATGACTTTGGACGAATGATAGGAATGACTCACCGCGCGTAGAATATCGCCCGTTTAGCCTGTAGAATAGGTGCACCTTGCCGACAGTGTGTTCAATTGAGCCCAGACATGGCAGCGAATTCAACTTCGTTTGGGAAGCGCGGTAAAACTTAACACAGTCAAGCTAGGGAGGTAGTTTAAAATGTCTTATAGAATATTTCCAATCTACGGTGAGTGAATATGAAGAGTTTAGAGCATTTGCTATGCGTCTCATGCAAGGTGCATTAGGCCTATAGCTTTCCCGGCAAGTGGTGTACAAACGCTGGGGAAAAATGGCCGTGCCTATCGCCTATTTCACAGCCCAATTCTGTCCGACACGTCAATAATAAGACTTATTGTTTTAGACATGCACACAAATAAGCAGCTCCCTATTATTAAGAAAGTGTTGACAGAGACCAAGGAACGCTTGGGATTTACTGGAAAAAGGATAGCCGTCCTGTTAGCAGTCTTGGTAAATAAAAAATGAAATGAATTATGCGATTTTAGCCTGTAATAAATCACGAATACACTTTATTACAGGCTAAACTAACAAGCGGCCACGAGGACTGGGGTTGTATTTTTCCGCATGAGGGAGGAAACCGGAGTACCCGGAGGAAACCCTCGTGTAAAGGGGGAGGAAACAACCGGAGAAAAACCCCAAACATACACACTTCCCTTCACCAGGATCAAACTCGGGTTTGTAAGAAGCCAGAGATGTACCAAGACCTGTATCGAATCATGCCCCAGTGCTCACAGCTACCCGTGAACCCGAAGGCTGGAAGTTTATTAATTAATAAATTGGCATGGAATTTGATACGTCATCCACACTTTTCATAGTAGTTTGCCATAATGATAGAAGACGCTTCTTATTATTTCTAATCTTTCTTTTAATATCAATTTGATTTTCACTCTTTTGAAAAAAGTTTTAATTAGTGAATAATCTCACTTAAAAAAAAAGTCTTTGTGTTATGCACTGTGTTTTGCACTGTTTGTTTTTGTCTTTGTGTTTTATGTACTATGTTTTAAAAAGCCTTTTTTACTGCCTTATAATGTAACTATTGTATTTGCTGAATAAGACTGACCGATGTTGTATCGTAAGTTATTATTGCGTATCTAATAAAAGACACAATCAAGGCTTTGAAGATAAGCTTATTTTAAAATTTAAAAGTTCTGTATTTTACAAAGTAACGGGATAACTTTTGTTAACTTTCCAATTAAGTCATCGAAGTGTGTATAGAATTCCAATTATTATCCAATGAAACAAAGGAAAACTACAACCAATGACAACAACAGAGTATCAAAATTAATAGTGCTAAGAAACTTGTGATTATTCTACATTTTCTATTACATTGTGCATTGTAAAACACTACTAAGAGCTCGGACGATTCTACATGTTTTAACTTGGAGTTCGAGATGGCCGCTTGTTGGTGATTCAGATTCAAACGATTAGAATGGTTGTTGTAATTTGCAAACTGATTCACTCCATTGGAAAGATTGGGGAGGAAATGGGGGCAGCTGGATTGTAGGCTAGCGGGGGAAAAAACACTCGGCCCTTGCACGTGAGACAGCATGGACGCTGACGTGCTATATGGACTGGGAAAAGTAGGCTTGGAGTTTCCCCGTTCAATTTTGTAATCGTGAATTTGTAACTTTTATTTTGTTGATCTATTCGTTTCCTTACGATTAAATCGTTCTTGCACAATAGGGACTCACATTTCTTCATTATGTTGGCAAGGTGACGGCAGCGTGAGCAACTAACATCTTCAGTGTCCTTGCTTTGTTGTACGCTGTAAAAGAGATTTTATTTCAGGGGGCCGGTTGCTTGTCAGCCAATGAAAGATGCATCTTTAACTATCAGTGCCCTGGCATGGTGGCACTCAATGCTTTTTTAACCCTTTACTGCCCAATGGTAGGCGGCTACAGAATGACAAAAAAACTAAGTCCCAACGTGGCACGCGAGCTCTGTGAGGGGTCCCCGGGGACCCCGAGCAAAGCAAGCAGCAACATCCCAGTGGTTAGCGTCCTCGTCTTCAAACCAAGTGAATGCCGGTTCGAATCCCGCGACTGACCCAACTATCGACTTAAAAAAAATCATTTGGTTCGGCATGGGCAAAAAAGTGTTAATATCAATTGTTAATACGAGGGGAAAAAATAACTCAATGGATGCTTAAAGGTACGTTCCTCCCAGCGCCATTTTTCTCGATCCTTCACATCAAGTACGGCCCCGAAGGTTTATTTACTTACCGTTAGTCTTTCCCGTGCTAAAAATCTGTTTTAAAATGTGGCGTCTACGAGATTTTCTGTTTAATATATATACAGTAAAATATAGGGGAACTATATTTACTGTATCCTACATGAATATGATCCCTTGCGTGCCTACAATAACCTTGAAGTTTCATCTGTGTGTGCGCATGTACTTATTTTTAATTGTTTGCTAATAATTACTATGAGATCGAAAATCTAAAAGACTAATGCGGTAAGAATTAATTATGCCAATAGATCGCCAAAGAAAAATTATAATATACTAGCCTAAGAAATTATAAATTGTGATGTTAAAATACGAAAATCATTCCGGTTTGTGGCGACACAATCGTTAACTTGATGCTGTTTCGTGTACTATTCCCAAAGCCAACTGGGATAGTAGCTGCGTTCCTCGCTGTGAGGAACGCAGCTACTATTCTAGTTGACGTTGGCGTGGGTAAAATGTGTGGAGGAGATCTGCAGGTGGCTGTTATACAGCAGGCTTAATGCGCCTTTAACTAAAACTTCAATAAAAGCTAAAACATCTCATAGCCGAAAGTTGAATAGATTTGGTGGCACCTTCCCAAAACCGATTCCTAAACTAAATCATTTGCCTAAACACATTTTGTTTGTTTTTGTTTTCCTCCGCCACCAAAAGATAAGTATAACAAGGGAATTACTTTTAAGTGCTAAGGTTATCTCAGAATGAAAGGAAGAATTTTCCTGGGCAATAAAAAAAACCCAAACATCGAAGTATTAAAACCTGATTCTCGATCTTATGGCTAAATATTTTAAACAAATCTGAAAACTGCCAATGTGTGAAAGCAGATTTTTTTGGATTAGTAAAGTCCCAGAATCGGGGGATCGTTAAAAGCGAGTTCGACCACTATTTGTGGATAATGCATTTTGCGTACATTTTGAATGTGAACATATATTACGAGGATGGTTACTTTTAATACGAATAAAGGAATTTTCTAGTGGTTTTCATCTATAAATGTTTAAAATGTCAGAAATACACCTCCCTCCTCCAAGATACAAACAAATTACTCATTCTTTGAGTAGTGATAATATCATCTCTGGTGTACTTCATGTCCACACCCATGAGAAACTTTTAAGAAGAGGTGCCAGCTCAAACCAGTCCAAAAACAAATACAGTGGTCATTGTTTTTAAAATAGTATTCACATATAAAAAAAAAATGTAAAATTATTTAATGGATGTAAGTTTTGTGTCAGCTGTTAGGCTTTAGGACCTGCTTAATTGATGTAAAAAAAATGTAAAAAGTTGCCAAGAATCCACACAACGACATATCCAGAATGGACACGAAAGTCAAATGTATTTCATAATTTTTAAATGCACTTTAGTTCTATATAAGGTTTTTTTTGGGCTTCAGAATTCAAAGGATTGCTAAAAAAAAATTGGCCTTGAAGGTTCATTTATTATCACTTTACTCCCCTGCCACACATAGCATTTCGTCGTTTTTGCGTGTCAACATCGCTAAACCTACATTTTGATTTATTTGAACGTTGCCATCAACTCACTTGTTGATGACTATGTCCTGATGAGTGAATATTTTTTGCGATGCAATTTTGACTTTGACACTAACAAAGGATGACACAACAAGCAAGAGTTGTAATCATGTCTAGCTTGCAATGTGCACAAGTGCCCTGAGGACTTTGCCAGTCACACAGACAGACACTCTCACCAAGAGCAATATCACCCACTTGTTTGTGTTCGTCTTCTTTCAGCTTACAAGTTTTGTGGCTCAAACTCAGTCAGGAGTTCGTTGTGGAGAAAGGAATGACCTTCTATGAAGAGGCACGTGACGAGCATCTGAGGACGACTTGATTCCAGATTGGAAGGGAATGAAAATCATAAATGAAACCATTGCCAGCATTCAGAGCACCCAGATCTTGGAACAGTGGCCATAAACATAACATTACAGGAAGGAAAATAAACAAAATTCTTACATCAAAACTATCTATCTGCTCTATAACAAAATATTTAAAAGCTTAAGCCTATTTTTTCAATTAGATTCAAACATTAAAAAAACTGAACACATTCCAGTGGATAAAACATCCCCTGTGAGTTTCCACCATCTTAGTAAATTTTGGCTTTCCATTTAGTTGGCTTTCCGTCCTGTTTAGTAACTTAGGTGAAGTAACACGTGTTTGTTATTTCCACCTAAGTAACAAAACAATGGTCTCAATCCAGTGGTCCCTAGAGGCCGGGTTAGCAGAGAGCAACTCCTCACTGGCATATTAGGGAAAGGGGGGGGGGGGGAGTGGGAAAATGTCTAAGCATTTGTTATGTAACAACAACACATCACCAGTCACCGCAACACAACATAACCCGTCAACAGTCAACACAACACATCAATCTAGAAAACACAAAATAAAAATATATTTTAGTTTATAATTTTATGCACAATTGAATATTGATTGAAAACGAAACAAAACAGTAGATGCTGTGGCAGCAGCAACCGGCTGTTATGATAGGATAGAAATAAAGTGTATGAAAATAACATGGCCGAAAGTATGTGTATACATATGTGTGTGTGTGGGGTAGGGGAGGTAGGGTGGCATCCCAACAACTAGTCCAAGTCGGAAATATGGGAGTACCATTTTTAAACTGGGGGAGTTTGATATGGGAGAAGGGGGATAACTCCTCACTGGACCGGGGGGCAATGACATAGGCACCACTGTCTCAATCGAACACACATAACAGTTTCCATTTCATTCTGAAAGCATTTTTCATTTTTAAGATGAATAGGTTAGGATTTAGGCCTAACAAGTTATACTTCCGGGTTTCTGCAGTGAAGCCATTTGATAATGTGAGTTCTGGTGCTTCTTAATTTTGTTTTCTATCGAATCTGGAATCAATCTTTTCTATCAAGATAGCTAATGAACATACACCGAAAAAAAGAAAATAAAACAGCAAAATACAGATTTTTTTCCATAAATATGCTGAAGTCAGCAGTTTTTTTTAAATTTAAGTTAAAAGATACCTTCTCTTAGTACGTCTTTTTACCACAAGAAGGCATTTTGCCAGTTTGGTATTGAAACAGTTGAACAGACATAATAACTCGGTGTAATCTACTGTTCAGTGACAATCCCAAGTGTGCCCCAAATTCATGACTTGAAAATAAATATTTAAAAGCTTGAAAATGATTTGAAAAGGCTATAAAAAGACTGAAAACTTTGAACGGTTTTCCTTCTGTGCAGGAGAAGGCCATTACAGAGAAGGAATGGGTCGTGGGTCTTTTGGTCACTATTTTTGATAGTTACTGGGTCAAGGACTCAAGGGTTGCTATGCTTAACTCATTTTTTTTTACCTAGAGACCCACCAGTGCCCCGAAATTACAACTATCAGGCAAGCCTACAGGATTTGTTTATACCAGGATCAACATGAAAGGGTGTGTCCATGATAATATTACCGCAGGTTCCATCTCTCGTTCATGGTCGCGACCCCCATGTGGTCAAATTTGGAACGACTGATCGTAACTATTCTCTCAGATAAACACATGTTAAAAATAAGATGTATAGGTTTTAGCCTAATAGATCGATGCAGAAAAATACCACTACGGTAACAATTAATCCAGGCATGCGGTATCTATGCTTACAACAGCGTTCCACGAACATGAATTGGCGAAGCAGATATTGCAAGTCAAGGCCGACTGAGGCAGAAATCGCGTGTTTGGCCTTTCGACTCAACGCTATAGTTCACGCGCGTGTGGAAAACTGATACGTTTCAGTGCTGCACTGGTAAAATAAGATTCTAGCGGTGTCATATCAACTGAGCCTGTTTCTGAGAAAAGAAACCGACAGCTTTTCTCCCAGATGACCTTGTGGTGAGAGATGGAATATGAAGGATTACTCGCAACATGACACTCGTTGACGTTTATATATTTATTTGATCCTGTTTATACCTATATTTACTAAGGATGCTACAGCAGCAGTTTAAATCCTTTTGAGAAATAATATGAAAGATGAGAGTCGTTTTTCAGTCCAAGTGCAAGTACGTAGGTCAGAGAAGCGGTTAGGCTTCTCGTGTTCTCTTGGCTTGCAGGCCCAGGGGCGAGTTGTTCGTCAAAGCCACACTATTACGTATTTGCTTGATTTCCCCATCGATATCGAACTTCGCACTGAACAACGATTGTCTGACATAGGGAAGCAACACGTCCATTTCCTTGCAGTTTTACATTGATTCATTTACACACAATTGATGTATTGGTCAGGTCAACCCGTCCTGGTTAAAAGATGATTATAGTTATTGTCAAATTAAGAAAAGTTCTGGATATGTGTTAAAGCTTGTAAGCCGACTCATTGTGTCTTACCGAATTAAATTTTGTATAAAAGAATTAATAAAACGTTATCACGTGATAATTATGACTGAAAGGCAATAGAGTTGTGCAAATATTACTCTGGTTCAATGGCGGAACAAGTACGTTTCGGGCCCGTGTGCAAGTTAACTAAACCTCCCCAGCCCCCAAAGCCCCCCCCCCCCCCAGCCCCCATCCAATAGAAGAACAATTATAAAAATGTGAAAAAAAAAGTTACCTAAAAAAAACTAAGAAAACTTAGGTTGCAGCTGGAGCAGCTGCTGTTGCAAGGCCAACTGGGATAGAAGCTTCAGGGAGGGCCTATGCGATAATCAAGCCCAAAGGCAACTCTGCTCCCCAATTCGTGGTGCAGCTAAACTAATTATTGTGAGTTTTTTTTAATGGGGTGATTGTTGGCTATTGGCTTAATGGCTTTTTGTGGGTTTGTGGCTTTTTCGTTTAAAGTCATCTGCATTCTGATTTTGTACTGCGAGTGCCCTTTCATGGCCCCTCGTAAGTCACGGCCCATGTTCAGCTGAACACCCTGAACACCCTGATGGTCCGCCCCAGCTCTGGTTCGAATAATTTTAAGTGTTAATACCTGACTGGTGCTGGAGAATTCAATTGGCGAAGGGGATCTCAGCAGCTCGAAGGAGAGACGGCCCGAAACCCAGTTTCCTCTCAAGTTACCTTTGGCCTACAGGTGGAATGACGTCAGACAGTAGTTCAGTTCTGTTTGGTGGTTTTAAGGGCTCGCATTGAAACTTTGCTGATGATGAGTTGCTGAAAGCAATTTGGGATGAGGTGGAGTTAGGGGTTGAATTTGAAATTAGTTAAACCAAAAGTGGGACATCCGTCATCTGATTGGGTCGTTTCCTACCGGTACCTAAATTATATTCCGAAAACTATATAGGACCCCATCTCATCACTGGTTGCCCGGTGAAATTGTACAATTTTTTACATTGTTAGAGGTTAATGGCTTAAAGGCGCCGGTTCACCATTTCTTCGATAGCGTTGCCCATATTCTAAACACAGCATCCACGTTCCAGATTATCCGTCATCTAATACGTGTCCTTTAAGGAAAAGCACAAACCCTCTGATGTAGTACGCATGTATGAGATTTAGACGTCGTTCGTGTTTTGACGTCGCTGGCCGTAGCGATTGAGGGGTGGTGGGCATCTCCCCCCCCCCCCCCACAAACCTCCGAAAAGACATAAAGTTCGGAAAATCGAGTTGTCGAGCCGGCAATCTCGGATAAATTTCCAATACAAATTCTGTTCCATGACCACAGGTTAATTATTTATCGTCATTCGATCAGTTTGAAAGCAAAGTTTAAAATGTGGCTTTTTTAAAATAAATTCGCAACAATGCCATAACATTATTGTCTGGTCGTTTCTGCTCACTTTCTCGGGTCGCATGTATGTACGCCACTGGTAAGAGAACTATGCGAGTTTAGAGCCTGTGCCAGCCCATACCCAATGGTAAAAAGGACCCAAATGCATCTGGTTGATTTTGGTTCCATTGCCTTTATAAAAATATAAATTACCTGATTTTTAGCATTCTTCATATGCATAATGCTGTGCAATCTAGAAATTTAAATTCTTGATCAGTCCCGGCGCTGCTACCCTCTGCGCATGTGATCCGTGCAGCCGCCGGCTATATAAGCTCAGACGTTAGATATTGCTTCATCTTTTGTTGCTCTAAGTGTCCCAGTGGCAACACAGAGGGGAGGAAGGTTGGAGAAAGGCAATAGAAACCAAAATCAACCAGATGCACGTGGTATTTTGGTCTTTCTTTGTGCCATGAAAATATTCATTACCATTTTTAGCATTCCACAGACCTCGTCAAAGGCGGCAGGCGCCATTGGATGGAGCCCCTAGGGTAGCGTACCGTTTCCCCATAAAGACATGTCTTCATGAACGATTGGAAGAAAGCCAAAGGTGGATAGAAAATCGTTTCGCTTAAGGGGGAGTTAGACTACTCGCTTAGCAGCCAAAAAGTGACCGATGTGGTAAAATCAATCCACTGGGTCGACATATGTCGTAGGTAATGAGATATGAACACAGTCGGGCTTCTCCATGAAGCAGCCTCCATGATGTTAGATATGGATGGGCCCAAATACTGTGGTGGACCCAGGAGGTTGATATGGCACGTAGCTCGTGAGCGGTGACCCTTATTCCCTGATCGGCGCAGTTGATATCGAGCACCTTGTAAGTGTCCAGGATTAGCCTAATGTCTTAAGCCAGGTGGCGACCATCCGTGCTGACGTCTCACCGGACGCAATAGTGAAGGGAAGAAAAAGCTGAGAGCGACCGCGTCTAAGGGGCTTGGATTTCTTCAAGTAGGATTGGGTGGCTTGAACCGGGCAGAGAGCTCTTTCAGGGTAGTCACCAAGGTAGTTATACCGATTTCGCATTGGTAAATTCAAGGGGCCAGGCCGGACTGGGGCGGGCCAGCCAGTGCCAATCGGGGCCAGTGTTGGCCCGGCCGGCTCTCTTTCACGTTGGTTAATTCCACGGCCCGCTGAGTATGATTTACAGCAACCCCACATGTCGGTTTGCGGTACTTGGCACGTTACAATTTCTGCCGCTACACTGCAGCACCATTCATAAACCATTCCGATTTAAGCGGTGCTGGCCGGCTCCGTCCAGATTTGATTTCGCGTTGGTTAATAAAGCGGTCTTGGCCGTGCCTGGCAGCGCCAGGTTTGATGTGAGCCGGGCCGGCTCTCAAAATACCGGCCCGACCTAGGCCGGCCCGATTTCGCATTGGTTAATAAAACGGTGCCCAGCCCTCCTTGGCACGGCCAGGGCCACTTGACTTTACCAATGCGAAATCGGTATTAGAGAGAGCCGGGATATTGAAGGAACTCGTACATTCGCACAGCTTCTGAAACTTGGCCCGAAAGGACGACTGAGGAGTCAGGGTGTCCCCAGAGTAGTCGTAGAGGAAAAAGCAGTCCGTAGCGGTAGTGGAGAGGGCCTGGACTTCGCTACATCGGAGGCATGCAGCCAAGGCAATAAGGAAGACCTTCTTACGAGTCAGGTGACTGAGGTGATATGACGCCAGGGGTTCGTAAGGTGCCGAAAGTAGGCACGTGAGAACTATGGATAAGTTCCAATCTGGAAACAGACAGCGAACCGCCGGTCGCTGTATTTCGAAAGACTTGATGAGTGCTGAGATACGAAAATCATCCAGGTGCGTCAATTGCCAGCAGCCCTGAAAACTGTGTTTAGGGCTGAACAGTAGGCAATGGAAGCTGTGAGCCACAATGGAGGCCATGGACCAGTCGGACGTGTTGTCTTGCCAAGCAGGAAGGAAGAACTGTAGACGCCCCCCCCCCCCACCGTCCGATGCAATGAATAATTGTCAACGAGAGGATCGAGACTCTTATCGTGTTCCAGGGGAAGCGTGGCGACCGGGGTGGTAAGGTGTCGAGCTATAGCCGTAGAGGTGACCGCGTCCGTGCCCCTGGCCCTTGTTCGGAAAGGATGACTGTGCTCGAGGAGGTGGAAAGGGAAGCCGGGTGTCCGGTCGAAGCAGTGGTATAACCCAGTCGTCTTTAGGTTCGTTAGTGGCCTGAGATCCTGCTGGACGCTGTCGCCGAGGTACTTATAAACTTGATCAGCCTCGATTTGTGCGTTATGTCCAAGTGAGGGGCAAGCTTGTGAACGAGACCCCGAAAAAGGGTGTCGGACTCGTGAATTGGCTGATTCTGGAGCACTTGACGAGTGGAATCATGAAGATTGGCAGTCGTGTTAAGGACAACATCACGAAGCATAGAATTGAAAAGCGCTCGGATGAACCAGTTCATGGAGTGGAAGGTGGCAAAACCAGCCTTGCGAAACACGTGACCAATGAGGGAGGCCAAATCTCTGGTTTCATCCGGAGAAGGGTCCATAGAAAGTTTTTCGCACAAGGCGTTGGTGGCCGTGTTGAGGACATCGGCTTGAGAGGCTGTTAGAAGACCGATCGAAGGACGGAGGTGGGTTAAGTAGAGAGAGGTATCGAAGTCCATCTTATTATCCGCGGTGAGTAACTCTGACTGAAGGTATGTGTCAAAATTGCGTCGGTTGGCAGCACCATCCCCAGTGGGACAAGAGAAGAAAAATTCGCGACCCAGTCACGGCGGTGGGGATCTTTGTCCAATTTCAACGGTGCCCCATTGCCCAAAAGGACACCGCCCGCACGCAGAAGGGTGGTGAGCAGCGTCGTCGATTGACCGAGAACCAGGTTTTGTCGACGGAGTTGATAGCGGAGTCCAAAACCGATACCCGTGGAGAGACTGTGGTCCTTACAGGGCTTGGGCACCTGTGGCGAAAGTTTAAACAGAAAGCAGTCCAGAATGATGTCTTCGGCTGCTTTCAGGAGATCCTGCACGGGGATCTCGGCAGGATACAGGTCGACCGGATGGTCAAAGTGAGCATGACGAGATGGTGTGACGATGGAGTCGACCGAAGGAAGTAGTGGATCGTTAAGGACAGAACCGGACGCATCAGTGTCGACCAAAGGTGGTGGTCGAGACGGCCGAGGGACCGTGTGGGAAGCCGGCCTGTCTTGTTGCCGAGAAGGGCCTGCCATGGCTGCGGGCAACAAACAAATCTTCTTAGCCGTTGAAGTGACTTAGCAGGGACAATTGGTGAGGCAGGTCGCTTACGGTGGAAGGAACGTATTGCATTGTCCATATGAACTCTTCCCTTGCAAAGAGGTTCACTATTGCGAACTACCGGTTAAGGATTGTGATGTGGTCGACCATCGAGACGACCAGGAAGAGAGGTAGGTGATGGGACCGTCGACCTGCTAAGACGGCACTCGCTTGTTCTCCGTACGGCGAGCCGTGACCTACAGTCTACGTCAGGCATCAGCTAGTTTGGCTCGGAAAAGGACTTCCTGAGGGGACCATAGGTCAGTGACCGTACGGTGCTAACAAACAAGGAATGGGTGACATGGTCGAAGTGTTGACGGTGGCACCAACAGCAACCGAGGGACCAGATTGTGAGGAGCCAAGAAGAAGAATCGTAGGTAACAAGGAACCGACCCTAGGTGACCGCGGGGCAGGTTACGGCCAATATCGAAAAATCTGCTATCGGAGGGTAGACAGCCGGACGACTGGTAGGGCGACCGCAGGAGGGGACAGAGCAGCCATTCTAGGTAGTGGGTCGCGAGGAGTGCCTTTAGCACGAGTCATAGGGCCACCGTTCAGAGTATTGAAGAGACACACAGCACGTCAGAACAAGTCGAAACGTTGAGAAGATAAGATGAAGCAACATCTGATGTCTGAGCTTATACAGCCGGAGGCTGCGCAGATCGTATGCGCAGATCGTATGCCGGGACTGATCAAGAACTTTAATCTCTAGATTGCACAGCATATGCAGAAGGAGAATGCTAAAAATCAGGTAATGGTTATTTTCATGGCACATGGAACAGGGCTTAGGAAAAATTTGCATAGACGCTAAAAAAAGGTAAGTTTGGTCCCTTTGGAGGCGTTTTCAGGTTGTCACTATAACGCCCTCAGAGCACCCCTGTTTATACTTGAGAACACCATAAGTAGCATTTTTAACACCTTTTCGGTGAGTAACTCTTTTTTGGAGGGCTTTGCAGTAACAATACAAAAACATTCTGTAACAGCTCAAAACTCACATTTTTTTTTTTAAGAATGTAGTTGGCAAAACTGAAAACTGACTTGGCCATTTTAGTTGCTATTCTGTCCTTCCGTTAGCCCACATCCATCATGACTTAAAAGATATGTTGCAGATAACAAATAAAATGTGTACAAAACTGTATCTCCGCCGAGTTTTCGTCTTTTGATACCAAAACCGTATATAGCTAAAATGGAAGGACACGGAAGGGCGGTGAACCACTAATACCGAGCTTGTTGGAGAAGTAAAGGGATTGCTAACAGTGAAGGTAAAGATTGAAACGAAAGGAACAGGCTGACAAAGAAATTTCAAAGTTCAGATAGTGGGCGCCACAGAAAGAGTTGCAGGTTTTTTTTTTTCATCATCTGACGAAAACCACACACAGTGAGCTGGTCCACTGGGTGTGTGGCTGCCCCAAGGGAATTCCAAATATGGACAACACGTACAGAGAAAGAATTTTGAAGGCAATTTGTGCGCGAAGATTGGGCTGCCACTTTCCAACTATGGCCTCATGTTTTATCAGTGAATGGTGCAACGTCAAAAAACGGTAGGTTTACAGCGATCAAACCCAGGAAGATTTTAAAGTCAAAATTACGACAAAACTAATTCTTCGCAAATAACTGAGCTAGTCCTGTCCTGGCAAGGCGAGTACGGTAGTCTAAATCACGTAGGCCAAGCAGGCGTTTTGTAAACTTGCGATGCACAGATTCAATTTTGTCAATGTCGCTCAAAAGGCGGGGAGACCATACTGGCGTAGCATATTCAAGGAGTGGTCTCACAAACACCTTGAAGGCCCAAATCTTAATAAGATTGTTGCCAGAAGTGAAACATTTATTTACAATTGCTATGCGGCTAAACTCCATAGAACACACATTTTGGCAATGAATGATGACTTAGGTCGAAGGTAAACCAAACCCCGAGGTCCTTTACCTCATGGACTGAAGGAAGAGAGGACTGCCCAAGAAAATAAGGTGGGCAACTATTTTGGGAACATACACGGAAGACAAAGCATTTAGGGATTGAAAGTGGCAATTGCTAGGTTAGTACCCATGCGGCAATCCCCCAAATTTCAACATCGAGCTGTGGGGAGATCTAGGAAGAAGTGTTGTTTTCGGCACCAGTCTTAACGTCATCGGGAAATTTAAATCCATAGGTATGGTCATTTGTGAATTTAAGATCAGTGAGGCAAACTAAAAAAAAGCAGCGGGCCAAGCACCGATCCCTTGGGAACACCGCATGGTACAGGAACACTGGAGTTTGAAAAAGTGTTCACAATTTTAACCCGCTGAGTTCTATTGTGAAGAAATGCAGTTATCCAAATCATTGGGTGGCCCCCCGAAGCCACAGTTGGCAACCGTAAAGAAAAGTTTGCGGTATATGACCGATTCAAAAGCCTTCGTGAAGTCAAAATAAATTGTGTCTGAGGCAATTCCCAAGTCAGATGCAAAGGTCCAGCGTTCAAAGACTGAAAGCAATTGGTGCGTTGCAGATCTCGAGGGAAGGAAACCAAATTGGTCCTATTGAATAATGGAGTATTTTCCGAAGTGGGCCAACTTTACATCACGAATAATTAATCACATGAGTTTGCATGCAGCACAAGTAACTTTGCATACTTTGCTCGGTCCGAAGTTGAACCAAGTTTGAAGACAGGGGTAACAAATGCTGTGCTCCCGATTTTGGGAGTACGTCCCTGCTGGAAAGAACTGTTAATAATCTGGGAGAGTGGCCAGCATATTTCATATGCAATTTACTTAAAGAAGAATAGCAGAGAGACCATCAGGCCCGCCTGATTTAAGATTTTTAATACTAGACAAAAACCCGTGATTCAGGGAACATGACGATATAGCATATTTCCGGATCTGGAACAGTGAAGCCAGGGGCAGAGTCTCTACGCCATCATAGGTAATAGCATTCGGGCACCGGTATAGGAGGTATTTGGTATCTGGTGGGGGATTACTCCTAGGAGGGGGGGGCAGTTGTTGGGCAATAACGTGCCCGTCCATCACCCCCACGCTTTATAAAGCATCTTAATTAAAGCAAAAAGTAAGCAAAATCTACATAAAACAAAGTTTATTACGATTTTCTGCCAAGTTTACGTCGTCTGAAGTCGCGATATAAAATAACTTCGACAAAATCATGCACAGTAACTGGCCATTTGATTGCTAGCAATCCCTTGTCTGTTAGGCCATCACTGCCATGATTTTAGTAAAGCAGAAACATCAACTAAATCTGTAGGCTACTTCATGAAAATTGTGATATTTGACAAAAAAATTAAAAACTAGGTTGGAAAAATTGAGTTGGTTGTTTGATTTTGCTAGCCCTTTTTCTGTTAACCCATTGC
Organism: Lithobius niger; assembly: GCA_023313725.1. Classification (NCBI taxonomy): domain Eukaryota; kingdom Metazoa; phylum Arthropoda; class Chilopoda; order Lithobiomorpha; family Lithobiidae; genus Lithobius; species Lithobius niger. The sequence continues at coordinate 26,977 of JAHWFP010041233.1, forward strand.
CACCATGATTTGACAACCATTTTGGGTTAATGCACAAATGTTAACTAATTTTTTGGCGAAACAAACTTGCAAAGAATTCAGGTGCGGGAAGAGGAGGGGGGAATGTGGCCAGCGGCGTTCTACCCCCAAAAAGAAAATTTCAAAAATCCAAAATTTGATGATAAGTGTGAATATTTCTGATCACAGACAAACGCTACCAAAGGCCGGATAAGGGCAAAAATATCCGTAACGTTCTGAATGTGAGGATAAAAATATTCCTAAGGTCTCCTGAATCAAGGGGGAAAATGAAAATGGCACTTGTCGATATGAAATGTGAAAGCTTTTCTCCAATAATACGTTAAGTTGTTTCGGACAAAATGTAAATCGCCCGTGCGAAGTCCCGTGCAAAGAATGAACATGCTCGACCTTTTTCATTGCTACCGTGTAAAGAATGAATATGCTTCCCCTCCTCCCCTTTTCACTAATGCCGTGAAAGGAATGAACATGCTCTCTCTATAGCATTGATAAACTGCATTTGAATTGGCTGTCACAATGACTGTCTTTACCCGTTATTGACCCTCGTCTATCGTCCGGCATATACAGATTTTCTCCTCTTGACTACAATTTTACTAAGCTTACAGCACACTGTTGCTTTAAAATGTAGTTTTTCTCAATAATACCACTAGTCGTTTGGGATAAAATTGAGCAAAAATCAGTGTTTTTCACTTTTCGATAGCCCATTTAAAAATATATGTAGTCTAGGAGAGGAGTGTACCGTCTTCCTGACACCTCCTCTACGGCCCGTGCTTGCACACAGCAGTTCGTCGACATTTAATAGGCTAAAGCTCCAAAATGTATACTTACGATATACCCAACCCTCTATCTTCAATGGGGACGGAGCAGTTTACAAAAATTATTTGTAAACAGAAATCGATTAATTTAATTTTCAAAGAAAATGTCTTTAAAAAAAAAACAGAATTTAGCCACCTAGTAAGTTTTAACGAAACTTGCCTGCCACCTAAAAACAGACTAAGAAAAACTAACGAAAATTTACTTGACAGTTTGTTGCAAACCTGATCACTGGAAGGCACTATAGGCACTAAAGTATCATAAAGTGCTTTAGCTGAACCCTGGAATTCGTTGGGGAAGCCTTCAGCACTCCCCCAGACCGCCTAGCTGGGTGCGCTAAATCGCATACCCAAATCACCCTAGTTGAAGAAACACTTTTTGTGCTAGAATATTTTCACTATGAAACTCCTGGTATTTGACAAATAAGACACCTACCGGTATCGAATTTTAAATATCGCTTAGAAAATTTTTTAGAAAATCACCCGATCAACTTTAAAAATTTCATTTAAATCTGTATCTATACGGAAAACGGTTGAAACCATCGCCTCTCTAACTGTAAATAAACTAAAATAAAAAAAAAATAGGAAGAAACGCGAACTCATTTTGGGTTTAGACGCATGGAATGCGAGAAATACTAGATTTTCGGCCAAACTTTATGTACAAATACCGTAGACGATGATTTTCTCTCGCAACAAGCTGAAAAAAAAATTAAAATTGATCGGTAACTTTCGGAGATATCGAAATTACATGTATGAGACCTATGTTTCTTTTCCCTCCCCCACAGCCCCTCTATCA
>JAHWFP010041234.1:0-17997 GCA_023313725.1 Lithobius niger
TTGGTGCCCACGCTGGGCTAAGGTGTGTCCCCGCTTAGGACATCACACTAAGAAACTTTGTAGTTCTTGAATACAAGTTGGATTCGGTGCATTTGTGACTGCTTCAACCACCTCAAAGAGTGTGTGCAGGCCTTCAGCATTTATCATATGACCTAAATATTTTAGTTCAGGTTGCGACAGCTTACACTTGTCGATCCTAAGCATAGCCCCTGCACCCTGTAGAGCAGTTAGCAGCTGATTCAAAGATTCGTCATTCTTTTCCCCCTTCCCGCTCACGAGGATGTCATCATAAAATGGTGAACATTTGGGGATTTTACTCGTGATTTGCGTCATGACCCTCTAGAAAATTCCAGGACTGGACGCAAAGCCCAGAGGTACACGAAGCCAGCGAAAAAGACCTAGGGGAGTGTTTATTGTTAATGCTGCCTGCCACTCAGGATCTAATTCAATTTGCAAAAAAGCATCCTTAAGATCGATAAGGCTAAATCTGTCACTACCTGATAATTCACTAAACAATTCTGCAGCTGTGGGAACCAGATAATGATCCACCTCCAACTGTGGATTTATGGTGGTCTTGTAATCGCCGATAATTCCAATGTCGCCATTAACTTTATGGACGATCATTATCGGGGTCGACCATACTGAGGTTGCCACTGGCTCCAGGATTCCTAGGCTAACCAGGCGCTCGATTTCCAGATTAACCTTTTATTTTAATGCCAAAGGGCCAGGGCGAACTCGACTATACACAGGTTTTGCGTCAGCCTTCAACTGAATCTTGGCTTTGAAGTTTTTGAATTTACCCATACCCTCACTGAAAAGTTCGGGAAAACCTTTAACTATTGCATCAGTGTCAATTGGTGGAATCTTTGCTTTAACCTGTTTGACTCGTTTAACTTTAGTTTGCAAATCATAATATGGTTCAAAGTTAATTCTAAAGATTGAAAACCAATCTTTCCCAATTAATGCAGGTTTATAAATTTTTGAAACTAGTGCATCCAACCAAGTATTCAGTTTGACCGTTAACGTTTACCTTGAGACTTACTGTGTAAATCGTTTTCTCAGTCCCTTCGGTGTATGAGTGGATGGAATACGGACAGTATTAAAGGACAATCCGAAAAGTATTTTTCGTGCCACTCAATAGGTATTATTGTAGCATCTACCACGGAATCCAGTTCCATGTTGAGCTTAAATCCATTGAGGCAGATAGGCATAATCCATTTGTGGATTTTCAAGGAGTTAACAACTATTACGATTTTATTTGTCATGACAGGAATTGACAATTGCTCTGCAGCCTCGGACAGCCCCACTGCGTTATTTTCAGACAATAATCTTCCTCCGACTCACACTCACTTTCCGAAGCAGACTCAGAATTTTCAGGCTCATCATCTGACTCACTGTCAGTTTCACGTTCAACCGTGTGGACTTTCTTTTTATAACTGTATTTCAGTTTGCTTTTGGGCCTAGCCTTAAAATTTGAACTCGGACTTGGTTTTGAGTATTCTGCAGTTTTAGGAGTTTTACTGCTACTGCCTTTACGACATACGGCTTTTAAATGACCTTGAATATTACATCGACCACAAATAAAATCCTTGTATTTACATCGGGTTTTCACGTGCCCGGATTTTCCACAACAATAGCAATTTAAATCTTTACTAGACTTGCTTCTTGTCTGAGCTTTCTTTGGTTTGTGAGAGACATAATTAACTGTTTTCGAATGGGAACGAATTACTTCCTGATCGATTTTGGCAGATTCTAAAGACAAAGCTAATGATGTTGTAGCCTTCAAATCCAGAGTCTGCTTCAGAAGTTCGCGTTGTAACATTTCAGATTTTACACCGCCTATCAAATGATCCCTAATCATCTCGTTATTAATTTCGGTGATTTTATCAAAGTCACAAAATTTTGTGAGTAACTTTAACGAAGCAATATATTCGCTAATGCTTTCATCCGACTTTTGAGATCTACGAAAAAATTTCACACGTTCGGAAACTACAGAAGGTAGAGATTCAACATTGTCTAGAATAGTTTTCACTAAGACGTCATACGTCATTGAATTTGGTAAAGCAGGCGACACAATATTCAGGATTCTGTCGAACATTTTATGGCCAACCGAAGCCATTAAAAAATCAATTTGTTCGGCTGCTGGTAGGTCTTCACTTGAACTACTTACGATTGAATTTAAGTTTAAACTTACACTGGCGCTAGCACCCGCTTCTGTATTTAAAACAACAGCAACTACAGGAGTTTTAATCACTTATAATAATAATAAATAATAATAATAAAACATTTGGTGCTTTAGCACACAGGCTTGAAATGGACCGGGGTCACTAAAATTCAGCCTAAGGTTGTTAAGCAACCAAAAATAAAAACAAGATGTGCAAACAAGCAAGAGAGTAGTAAAGTTAAAACTAACAGAACAATGTTCTGGGGTCAGTTAAAAAGATAAAATAAAGAAACATGGCAACAATATCAGTAAAACAAGCCAGTTATTTAAGCCAGTTATTTAAGTTAAAACACTGAAATAAACTACATAAAAACAGACAGGTACTTAGACAAATCTACAGTCCGTAATTTCGTTTTGAAAGAAAGTAACGAGGTTGCTGTCACCAACTCGCCAGGTAGATCATTCCACACCTTGACAACCCTGTTAGCAAAAAAGTGCTTCCGGCAGTCAGTGTGGAACGCTCCAGCAACAAGTGTTAGAGAATGACCACGCGTACGTTTATTAGCACGGAGCTCGAAATATCTGCAGAAGTCAACATCTACCAGACCATGCAGTAATGAATACGTAAGGTACAAATCAGCCTTCAGACGGCGTAATTCGAGTGAATCTAATTTAGTTAATTCAAGCCTCCTGGCATAGGAAAACTCCTTTAAACCACGAAGTGACTTGGTGAAGCGACGCTGTACAGATTCAATTAGGTTTATGTCGCCCTTCAAGTAAGGTGACCAAACAGCACTTGCATACTCAAGAATAGGCCTGACATACACCTTAAAAGCCCACACAAGTGTGTCAACATCACCTGTGGTAAACACCTTTTTAATCCATGCAGAGTGCTGGCTAGCCATCTTTGCAACATGGTTATAGTGAGTTCTCACTTTTAAATCGGATGTAAACCAAACGCCAAGATTTTTAACAGTTTCTGTGTGTGGTAAAACAAAAAGAGGAGAAAGTCGATAATCCCATTTAAAATTAGGTTTTCCAATATGTAGTACGCTACATTTCGTAAGGGCAATTGACAATTGCCACGAGGAAGACCAAGTTAAAAGCTCGGTGGTTGCAGTTACTAACCCGAAATACAAGTCCTTGTCAATAATTTGACTGTGCATCTCTACATCATCCGCAAATTTGCTCAGGGATATATTTTCCAAGTTTGAATGTAAATCATTAAGAAAAATAATAAAGAGGAGAGGACCTAATACACTTCCCTGTGGTACACCGCTAACCACCTGATTTATGTTAGACTTTGTGCCACCAACAATAACACATTGCGTTCTGTTGGACAAGAAATCAGTTAACCGCTCAAGTAATTTTCCCCGAAAGCCGTAAAAATTTAATTTTGCAAGGAGCTTACTGTGCACCACTGACTCAAAAGCCTTTGCAAAGTCAATGAGTATAACATCAGTTGGTACACCACAGTCAACTGATCCGGTCCAGTCATCCAGCATGGATAAGAGTTGTAGACTAGTGGACCGCCTGGGAATGAACCCAAAGTGGTCACTAGACAAAATATTGTTTTCTAAAATAAAAGAAAGCATTTGCATTCTAATAATACGTTCCATACTTTGCAAGGTAGACAGGTCAATGCAATTGGCCGGTAATTTAATGGGTTCGATGCATCGCCTTTTTTAAAAATTGGTGTAACATTTGCTGATTTCCAAGCGAGCGGCAATCTACCCGTTTCAAATGAATGCTCAAAAATAATAGATAACGCTGTACAAACTTCCAACCTGATCTCGCGGTAGAAAAAGGCAGAAAAACCATCAGGTCCAACACTACGGCTTGGTTTCATGAAAGATAGGGCCTTTAAGACGTTCAGATAAGAGAAACTTGGTGTATGACACTCAGGAATAACTGCAACTCCAGTGATATGTGGAAGAATATGGTTGTCAGTTATGCAATTGCTCACAAAAGTATCATTGAGTATATTAGCCTTATCGAAATCGTCCAAAATGTAATCGTCATGTCGTCGAAAAGGCGGGATTGATTTTGAACGTCCAGTCTTACTCCTTACAAATCTGAAAAGGGCTGCCATATTTCCTTCTTTTAAGACAGCATGTTCAGCATCACGATCTAGGTTTTGTGCAAGGCAAGCATACTCCAACTGGCATTCTTTGTGTTTATCCCGGACGGCATCAGTTCGAGTATTCTTAAAAAGTTTCCATAACTTTTTCTGTTTTGTCAATAACTTGGTGAGTTTTTTTGTTTTGGCCGATTTGCCACGAAAACCATCAAAAGTACTCCGTAGAACCAAACTGGAGGCGTGTTTGACGCAATCTTAAAGGGTAAGTATAAAATCTTTCCACATAGAATCAACATCTGGTTCATTTCCAATAATGTGTGCCCAGTCAACATCGTTTAACAAGGATCGGAGTGTTTCGTAGTTTAGTTTATGATGTGGCTTTTGTTTGGACGAAACATTGGGGTTGGTCTTTGTGTTAATGTTAAACGTGACCATATTATGGTCACTTGTGCCGAAATGATTTGAGACACATGTATCAAATACAAGTCGGTCCGAGTCAGCTAAAACAAGATCAAGAATATTGTTCAATCTAGTTGGCTCGCTTACGTGTTGGGTAAGACCCAACTCAGAAATACAGTCAAAAAGATTTGCTGGGGTCCATCAGTAGCATAATTTTGAAGCCAATATACTGATGACATATTAAAATCGCCTGTGATGATGTTGGAATACGAATCTTTGATGGAGGACCTGATAAAAGTACACATCTTACGAATACTGTCCTCATCAAAGCCATTTGGAATGTAGCCAAGTATAATTCTAAGTTTGTTTGAACAAATGTCAAGAGACAATGCTTCTGAGTCCTCAGACGTCCCACTAATCGCAAATGGTAAGTCTGACTTAACCAAAGCCAGCACACCCCCCGCGGGTGTGTCACGATCTCTTCTGGCGAGTTGGTAACGCAAGCCACCAACAATCATGGCATCAGAAACCGATGCCGAGAGCCATGTCTCAGTAATTAAAACTACATCAAAAACATAAGTGGATAGTAGATGGTGTAACTCAGACAATTTACAATTTAAACTCCTCGCGTTAAAAACAGTACACTTCAAACTAAAATGGGGTAGGATTTTAACATGTTCCATAGAATAATTCCCCCTTAATGCGCCCAGTTTCCCACATAGTGTGGGTGAGCAACAGCGTAATCTAGCTCCTCCTTTACAATATGTTTGCCAATATGAGTCAAATGTAAACCATCTCGTGCCAGGGAGAACCTGTTACGTATCAAGGAGTCCCAAATAAGTACAAACTGTAAGTTATTTTTACCATTGCACAGATTAGCTAACTCACCATTTGCCGTAATGATTGTTTTACATTCATATAATCGTTTTCTGGGGAAATAACCAACAATAATGATGTGTGCACTTGGTCTGGCCTTTAGTATTGCATCAATAGATTCACTCATGTAATCTTTGATGAGTGATGGATGGTCCTGTGGCAAGTTGTTACTGCCTGCACAGAGAAGAACAGTAGGTGATAAGCTTGCGTGCTTTAGGGCCTCTGGCATCTTCGTTTTTAGATTTTCTATTCGCAGACCTGTCCAAGTCCACGTAATGGATTTATTAGACCCACCAAAATGGAGTCCACGTACATGCGAATCACCAATAAAAATCACCTCTTTTTCGTGTGACTCATAGAGCTTGGGTGATATGTGACTCGAGGATTTTCACTCCCGTACTTAAACGAACAAGAACGAATAGAATTCTTAGAGATGCTGAAAACACACCAGGATGCTTTTAGCAAACATGAATTTGACCTAGGAACTTTTGAAAATTACGAGGTAAATATCGAACAGGAAGCGCAGCACCAGTAAAATCCAGAATCTATAGAGTCCCCTTCCACCGGACGATATACTAGATAAATACCTAGAGGAAATGACTAGAATTGGCGTCATAAAAGAATCAAAATCTTGGTTAAGCCTTTGCCTACTCGTAAAAAGAAGGCCTGAAGGATATAGAGTCGTAGTGGACCTATGCGGCCTCAATGCCGTTACCGAATCAGTCTCAGTCCCCCTACCAGTCATCAGCGAAGCCCTAGCACACCTCCATGGTGCCAAGTATTTTTGTAAACTAGATTTTCGAATGGGATTTTTCCAGCTCAAGCTAGCAGAGGAAGCAATGCCTAAAACAGCTTTTCAGTCCGCAAATAAGACCTATTGCTTTAAAAAATTGCCAATGGGACTGAAAGTGGCGCCAGCTCACTTCCAGTTTTGCGCCCAGCAAATTTTCGCAGAGATCCTAGGGTCCTACTGTACCATTTATTTGGACGACATTTTATTAGGATCCTTAAATTTCCGAACCCACCTGCTACAGGTGGACAGAGCACTCACACTCTTAAATCGAAGACAAAACTCATCCCTGAAAAATGCATTTTTGTAGTGAAAACAGTGAAATTTCTAGGTTTCATAGTTGACGAAAACAGTATAAACCTGACAGACACAAAATAAAGGCCATGGAACTTTTCCCACAACCCAAGAACGTGAAAGAGATCCGGAGATTCATCGGAATGTGCTGGTTCTTCAGAAGGCACAAACTTTTCAGCGTTCTCGGTTAGCCTTACCAAGCTCACGAAGAAAAACGCTAAGTTCATTTGGGACGAAGAAGCTAACAACGCCTTCAAGAGCCTAAAGCAAGCTATGGTAGACGCAGCAACATTGCGCCACCCTGATTTCTCACAACCCTTTTGCGTCGAGGCGGACGGTAGCGACGTGGCGCTCGGAGGCTGTTTGACACAGATCCACGGTGGCATAACCTACCTGTTAGCCTATACTTCACGAACCTTAACACCAACTGAGAAAAAGGAAAGCACAACTGTGAAAGAAATTTTAGCAGCGATCCACGCGATCGAATCTTTCCGAACGTATCTAATCGGGAGAACCTTCTTTCTTTCGTCTGATCACATGGCACTAATTTATTTAAACAACAGTAGTGGATTATTAAGTCCTGCCCACTTTCTGTGGGAAATATTATTTTCCTTTTCTTTTTTTTATTATCCCCCAAACTAGAACGCATTCTAATAAGAATCAGGGAATAAGATTTCATTATTCTCCATAGGCCAGATAAACTACTACCTGTAAGCGATGCTCTGTCACGCATAGAACTGCCAGTTTGCGTCCTAGACTCACAATTCCCAGATTGAACACGAAGCCAAGTAGTAGCAGAACAGAGAGTAGACGAATTTTGCTGTAAAATCCTGGAGAAAATCAAGGATCTAGACTCAGCAGACATTATTGACGCCAGCAACAAACGCAACCTCTTTTATAAGGACTTTGATGGCATGCTATGTCGAGTGTGGCACAAGGACCCAGCACAAGGAATATTAGAAAATATAGCACAAGTCTGTATCCCAGAATCATTAATAAATTTCTGCATACGTGACTACCATTACTCACCCCCAGCAGGGCACCGAGCAGGAAAAAGCACCCTAAAATTGATACCGCTTCATTGCTTTTGGCCTACCATAGTCCACGACATTGATTATTACGTAAAAACATGCCTTATATGCCAGCAGTACAATCGGCCTAACAAACCCTACAAAGCGGAGCTACCAGCTTATAAGCCACTACAAAGACCAGGCAAAAGTTGGTCCATGGACTTGATTGGAAAGCTAAACACTAGCAGGCGACAGAACGTCTACATCATGACACTAATTGACGACTTCTCTCGATTCGTCATCGCATTCGGCATTCCGAATAAACGAGCAGAAACTATAGCAAGCAAGCTATACACCAAGCTTTTCCCACGTTTTAGCCCTTGTAAGACGATCAGAAGCGATATGGGGAAAGAATTCGCAAACGAAGTATGCGTAGCATTAAACACCTTATTTAATGTGAAGCATGTCAATTTCACCTCAAACACCTCTTGGGTAGGAGGCGGCATCGAAATTTGCACGACCTCCATGCTTAGGATGACGGCTTACATGCTGCAACTATAGCCCTGAACTCGACACCTCACAACGCCACCTTAATTTCACCATATTTCCTATATTTCATATATATTTCCTGGAGTCGAATACAGGATCCCGAGATCCCGAGCGATGACACCATCATCAGACTGGAAACAAGACTCCAAAATGCATCGAAGTGGTACGTAAACAAAATGCCATTGCGATACAGAAACAGCAGAATTTCTATATCAGCACGCCCGTACCGCTTTCTAACCTTTGATTACATTTTAATAAAATCATTCGTAAAAATAGAGGAAATCTCCAGTAAACTCCAGAAACTTGGACTTGATTTTTACTGATATTACTGAAAATGTGAGTGTGGATGTGCTTCATAAATTCAGTGACCATCAAATTGTGCGTGCCTCCTGGGACATAAATGTTAAAAAGTCCTCTAACTTGGCAAAGTATAACAGATGGAATTACAAAGAAGCTGATAAGGAAAAGTTACTTGAGCTCTTGGAGGAGAGTTTTCAAAATTTTAAAGACTTCACTGGAAGCTTGGACGAGATGGTTGATGTTTTTGTGAATGACCTTGACAAGGCTGTTAGCAACTGTGTTCCTAGGAAATGGGTGGATGCTACTAAGAAAAATTGGATTTGCAGGGAAACTAAAAGACTGATGAATAAGAGAAGCAGGATTAGGAAACTTTTGAGTGCTAATTATTCACCGGACCACCTACACAAAATTCAAGAAATTAGCGAACAAATTGCGGATAAAATAACCAAAAACAAAGAAGGTTATGTTAATAAGTTGTGCGAGGAATATAGAAACAAACCTAAATACTTTTGGAACTATGTCCGTAATCTTAAGGGAAATGATACTGCTGTATCCAGATTGAAGGTTAATGGTGTTCATGTTGTTGACGATAAGCATGTTGCTGACACAATCAATGCTGTTTTTTGCAATAACTTTTCCAAGACTGACAATAACGTACCGTTACCTACTGTTGAAACATTGGTGAGCGATGAGATTAATGATATTGTGGTGTCGTATGGTGGGATTCTAAAACTGATCAATGATCTTGATGATTCTAAATCACCAGGTCCTGGTGGGCTGGCAGTGCCCATTCTTAAACTTTCGGCGGAAGTTACTGCTAAGTACCTAACAATTATTTTTAACAAATCCATCAGCATCGGATATGTGCCGCTAAAATGGAGGACTGCGACAGTTGTCCCATTGCACAAGAAGGGAGACAAACAAGACCCAAACAACTACAGACCCATTTCTCTTACATCCAACCTTTGTAAAATGCTGGAACACATTATTGTGAAACATTGCTTTGAATACCTGCTAAGAGAAAACATTCTTCGTGCTAACCAATTCGGTTTTAGAGAGGGAGCCTCGACTGATCTACTTTTGGTGGAGCTTGTTCACAAGATTGCGGAAGGCATCCAGGCAGGGGGACAGGTGGATGTTATTAGTATCGATTTGGAAAAAGCATTTGACAAGGTGCCGCATACTCTTCTCATACACAAACTTCGGGCGTATGGCCTTGGATGCATGGCCGACTGGTTTGCTTCCTTCTTGTGCAATCGAACCCAGAGTGTTATTATTAATGGTGTTTTGTCGGACCAGCGGAAAGTGTTTTCCGGAGTCCCACAGGGCTCTGTGTGTGGACCTTTTCTGTTTGTCGTTTACCTTAATGATTTAATGGATATTATTGGTGATCGTGGATCAGCCTTTGCTGATGATAGTACAATGCTTAATAGGGTGTGCTCCTTCCTTGATACCAACTCTCTCCAGGATCTTATTAATAGGGTTTTCAACTGGTGTACCACCTGGGGAATGTCGATTCAACCGCTGAAGTCATCAGTCATGTCTGTTACTAGGGGTCATAATCCTATCGTCGCTGACTATGTTGTCGGAAATTCTGTTTTACCAAGAGTGTCTGAGATGAAGATCCTAGGTGTCACTTTAACCAATTCTTTAAACTGGGACAGTCACATCAGCGATGTTACAAACCGATCGGGGAAGCAACTACGTTTTTTAAGCAGGATCCTGCGGGGTTTCACCCCTGCTACAAAACTCACTGCATACAAAAGTATGGTTAGATCTGGAATGGAGTATGCTGCTGCTGTGTGGGATCCGTATCTGGTGAGCCACATTGACAAACTTGAGGGTATACAGAGGAGGGCCATCAGGTTCATTGAAAACAACTTCAGCACTTACGACAGTGTCAGTGAGATGGCAAAGAGCTTAAATTTACGTGACCTGCATGAACGCAGAAGGATTATTAGGCTCTCTCTACTGCACAGGATTGTGCACGGAAATACTATTATTGATGCTGATCTCCGATTAGCCAAACCTTGCTATTATGGAAGACAGGATCATTTCAAGAAACTAAGAGTGTGGCAGCCGGCAAATGACTTTTTTAAGTACTCTTTTTTTCCTAAATCTGTTGTCGAATGGAACAGCCTGCCGGATGAGTGTGTACAGAACACAGACCTCACTAGGTTTAAGAATTCTTTGGGAGCTTTTGGAAAGCTGTAGTCTTGCTGTTGTCCTCTTTGTTCTTGTTTTTTGTGCTTTTGTTGTATATTGTTTTGAATTTAAACTGATATGCACGTTAGTGCATTAATTTTAAATTTAAATTAAATTAAAGTTTGGTGCGGTCCCTTCAGAATAACCGAGTTTATAAATCCTGTGATTTTACGAGCAGCACACTATTTAGACCCATTCAAGATAGTAAGAATTCACGTAAACCACTGCAGGCCATTTTTCCTACGATCACGTAACCCAGTTCAACCATTTTGCTCAACAGATGACCTAGACTTAGCAGAGATAAGAAACGGCAGCTTAAACGAATCTGAACAGGAATTACGTGATTTCATTTCAAAACTGCACCTGGACCCTAACGATCAAGCAGCAGAAATACAGCCCTCCGCTTACAACCCAGTCAGTAGCAACACCCTGCTAGAGCATGAGCAATCATTACCACGACACAGCGAAGAAAAACATGTTAAGCGTAAATGAGATGATCCTCGCACTTCAGAGCTCATTCAGAAGAGAATCCGTTTGGAACAATAGAAGTTAGAAGAAAAACAGAAATTGAGACCCAGCCACGGCTATTTTACACGTTCCAGCACGAATACGCCAGAAATCAGACTTAAACGTAATTTTCAGCAACCTAACTTCAGGTAGCAACAGCTAGTTAAGCAATTGGCTCGGAGAAAAGCACTACTAATGCTAGAAATGCGGCTCGGCACGAAAACACACGAATTTTCGTCATCAAACGCACACAAATGCATCAGTAATCAAAAAAAAAGAGAAAATAAGCAGCAGCAAATAACAAAAATATATACACCAATCACGAAGATCCCGAACATTGCACCAGCTTTATAAAACATATAATAACTTACCTTCGGAACACAGGGAAAAACCACACGAACACGAAGCACGGGACACCGTCATACAACCGAAAATTCGACGCAAATTTACCAGGCAGCAATAACATTGGCCACCGTAGGCATTTTATTAAAAATCAGCACATGATCCCCATTCCCCACGACAGCATAGAGCAAAGCGCGTCAAAAACAACAAACACGGCCAATCGAAAAAAAAAACATAAATCCATCATCCCATCATAGTGGCTACGTCAAGCATTTAAACGAACGCATAACTTCAGATCCCATATCATGCTCCCCATTCCAGTATAAAATAGCCTAAGCTAACAGCAAAAATTAAAAAAAAAAGAAAAACTGTATAAATGCTCGTCGGATGATCTTGCTTGGAGAATTCTTGACAGCAGTCAGTTGAACCTGAAAATTAGGCATGTACTTACCAAATAGATTACGTACCAACATTACGCATTTTTATTTTTAATAAAATCAATAAAATCAGTAAAATGTAAGTTTCGGATGCAATTCCGCAGAAATAAGCGAAAATATTAAGTGTAAACGTCGCGGTTCAAGCGATAACAGACGTAACTAACGTTCATAGGCTTGCGAATCAAACCTCCGTTGGTCACAGTAGTAACTTAATAAGTATTTTGTACCATTCTCAATAAAAAGAACAGGGCCTCTTGCGTCTGCCTTTTAAAAAAAATATATATAGTTCATATAAGACAAATCCAAATACAGGCATAGGCTTTGAGTACTAAAAACAGAGTCCAAAGTGTGCACGAGATGACCAACAATGGAGACACGACAACAATACTAGGTTCCCTTAACGAGCCGACTCTAGAGGCGGCCGTGGCCGAGTTGGTAGAGGCGTGTGCCTGAAGTTAAAGAGCTCCTTCAAGTTGCTAGTTCGAGTCCCGTCCAGGTTACCCCTACTTTTGTGGAGATAAAAATTAATTCAGCAGTCAAAGGGTTAAAAGTGACAACTGACTTTTAAATAAACAAATAAAATTTCAAGTAGAAAAAGAAGTTTTTGGGTCCAATCCTGAAATCCCTCTAATTTAAACTCGCATCCGCTAAAGTCTTAATTAGTCCTAGACAGAAAACATCTCTCGCAAGAGACTCCCGAATCCTCCATATTCAACTTTGTTGGACACGACACATGCGAGCCATAAAAGGCAGGCTTTCCTGCAATGCAGTGAGGGTTGAGGACAGGGGAGAGTGGGGTACGAGCCATTCCTAAAGATTAATCCTATTGTCCCGCTGCTCTAAGAATGTCACGTGGCCTTCTCCACGCTGCCAGCGGCACAGTTTGACTCACTGCTCTCAGTTTTGTAAAGAGAAGTCGAGAAGCTGGCTTGACTCTCCCAACCACTGTACTTCGACTGTGCACAAGAAGTTTGTTGCAACGCGGCTATAGCGAAATCCCTTCTCAGGAAATATCAAAACTATTAGGATTGCGGATGATTTCTAAAATTTATTAACCAGTTAAATGTTTTTTTTTAATAATGTGAGAAAAATAGAACGGCCAGTCATCTTTACCACAAATGGATTAAATGACTCGCGTGCATTCAAGTTACATACGCTATGCCTAGGCTGCGTCATGCACGGGGGAAAAAAACATAGGAAAGAAGCCTAAAAACAGATGAAAGGTAAAAAAAAAAGCCGCAGGAAAGGCTGCAGAAAATTGTCGTATTTTATTTCCATGTTGTTGTTGATACAGGTTAGGTTAGGTTAAGTCAGTTGACTTAAGCTGACTCGAATTTCCTCATGTAGTGTAGGAAGTTTCACCAAGAAACTTATTTTCACAGTGAGTATAAACTAGGAATTTAGGAAAAACTTTTCTGCATATAAAAAAATCGAGGAAAAACTGGAAAAGCAATGTGGAAAAATGATCTAGATGAAAAAAAAAACTCATTGTAAAAAGTCGCTTCTTGGGAAACTGTACCATGCGTGGTGAAACACGAGCCACGGTAACTGCCCTAATCAACCTATCACAATAATAATAACATAACAAAACAAAAATAACGAAAATAAATTTTTACACCCTCGGACACTTTTTTTTCAGTACTTCCCCATACGTTTTTACAGTAAACATTTTTCGACAAACTTTTTCCTCATCGGACTTTTTTTTATATCTGCTCAAATAGGCTAGGTTTTTTAATTAATATTATTATTATTATTAGATTGAAATGGCTTGGGTTGGCATTTTTCCAAAAAGCAATTAGGCACACAAACATTGACAAATGTCTTTTTTTTTTTGTCGTAGTCGGGGGGATTAACTTGGCGAAAGAGCTTGACGTTTGATATCACGACTTCAAACGGCTGAAGAGCTTGGCAGGAGTCCTTGACAAGTTTTGTTTTGGCGAGATATCAAATCTTTTGGTCCACTAATAAGATCCTTTTTTTTCCCGTTGAACCTATGAGATAAAAAGCCGAATACAGTTTAAGATCCCTATGTTTTGAGGGGCGGGGGGAGGATTAGTAGGTTTCCATTAGTCTGATTACGTGTATCGAGGAGTCCACCAAACCGCGTTAGTTAGTAATGAGAAAAACAATAATTCTTCATTCTTGCTGCTGTTGTCGTGCTGCGGGTACTAACGTCGTCTTCGTGTTCATTGTTGAAAGCAAAATATGTTCATTGTTATATTATCGAAGCAGATAACTCAAGTCCTTCTCATCGTCGTGGGGCAGGCAACCTGGTTTGGGCTTGTGCTCCTTAAAAAAAAAACCCAACAACAACAGCTCAGTCTAACAACAAAATGGGCCCATCTCATCATCGTGTGGCAGATGAGATGGGACCATTTTGTTGGTATACTGAGTTGTTGCTGTTGTTTGTTTGTTTTTTTAGGGAGCACTTCGTGCCAGTTTGGCAGTTTGGGTTCGTGCTCCCTAAAAAAGCAAACAACAACAAAATGATCAGAGAAGGGCCCTGTGGTTCATCGTGCTCATCGTTTGTGGCATGTCACAGATCCTGGGTTTTCTACTTGAATTTCTCCAGCCAAATTGTCCCTCTCATCGTCATGGGGCAGGTACCCCAGTTTGGGTTCGTGCTCCCTTAAAGCAAAACAAAACAAAACAAAAATGTTCCCACTCTGCCTAAGAACCTAGGCCTATGATAATGATGGAAGAAAATGCAGATATAAGAACCATTTAAAACTTAATGTTTTTTTTTTAATATTTAAAACTTACAGAACTTTTGTTGATTTCTAACCGAATTGTAAATTGAGCTATTCAGCACATGTTTGTTGCCAATGCCAGATGCCAATTTTGGCCATATCAATGCCAGTTTCAGGTACATTTTAATAATTCCTATCCTGCTCCACCCCCCCGCGCGGCCGCGGCGCGGCGGCTAAAAAAAATCACTTATCTTAATGATTAAAAACTTACGGTCGGTATATATATATGTAGGTATATATATACTTCTTCTCCTCTTGAAGTAGGAAGGCTAAAAATATGAGAAAAGTGTCAAAAGACAGGAAATTAATCCAGATTTCGCGTAGGCATATTTTTGTAGTTCTAGGTAAATTTTTTTCCCTCGAAAAAAGCGAAAAAACCCCTTTAGACCATTGTTGAAACGAATTTTTCGAAGTTGATTGTTAGTTTCGGAATATCACCTCTTCCTGCTGTGCGGATGGTCCACAATTGTTGCACCACGTAGGAGGGGCGTGGTCCAGTAGTGTTGTCGGTAGGATTACGGCTGGCAATGCTAACAGCCAACATTCAACAATGAGGCACGTGCAGCTCGCTGATGGAACGACTGTTGGGGTTGCATTTGGGATATTTCAAATACAAACTACCTATTTAGCCTTAAATTTAAATGAAAATACGTAAATCTACGAAAAGATTAATGCGAAATTAGGCATATTTAAACAAAATATATTGATAACAAAAAAAGTATCAGAAATATTTCAACGTTTGCATTTGTAAACCATCGACATTCGATCAATAGTGTGCTATTAGCTGGTGCTCTGCTCAGCAATAGTAAAGCCTAACTGTGGTAAACACAAATAGTTTCTAGGTACGATTTCGCCCTGCACGAAATCTTTTATATTAGTCAAAAATTATGGGCGACATGTGGTTTCAAAGCATCACATTTAGCGGGGAAGGAGATGGCTTTTAAGTAAAAATTCTTTAAATTTGTGAAACAAAGAAACCCATGTAAGTCTACAAAATTTATTCGAATAAAAAACCAACCAAGAGCGGCACAAAGGAGTATGCAACATGCATGATAAAATTACCAAGCATGTTTAGTTCAAGCATGCAGCAACTCGTGTGCTACAGCGTTGATACGGCCTTGCAGCGCCGATGCATAAAGCTTCTTCAAGCCAAGGCCGACTAGGAAGACATCGAGTGTCTCGCCTCCTGGCTCATTGTCAGTTTAGGTGCATGCCAAAAAAGGGATGGCTTTTTCAAGCCAAGGCCGACTGGGTCCAAATCGCATGCCTCGCTTCCTGGCTCAATGATAGCTCAATTGCGCTAGAAAGGGAATGGCTTCTTCAAACCAAGGCCGACTGGGCTACAAATCGCGTGTCTCATCTCCTGGCTCAAGGTCAGTTCATGCATGTACCAGAAAGACAATGCTTTTATCGAGGCTTTTGCTGTCAGTATTTACTGTATTTACTGTATTTTATTAGAGTTTATAAGGCCTAAAAGCCACACACTCTCTCCTAAAACTTACGAACTAGGCTTAAAACCAACATATTGCACTAGCGTGCCAAGGCAACGCGACATCGCAACGAATCACCCCAGTGGTATTATGGCTAACAATCTGAACAAGAGGCGCATGTAGCTATTGGGTGGCCAGACCGTTGAAGTGATGTATGGTTACTATATCGTTTATGAACTGAAGCGTTAAGAAAAACGCGTCCTACATTCTGACCATTTTCTTGATTGTTTTAGATGTGGAATGTGTGTCAGCAGCTTAAGAGCTGGAGAATGACAGCTCCTCGAGCGTATTCTTTAAGCTAAGGCCGACTAGGGTATTGAAATCGCGTGTCTCGCCTCCTGGCTCCTAGGCAGTTTAGGCGCATGGCAGAAGGGGGATGGTTTTCTAAACTGCGAAGCCGTTTTTTATTTATGAACTGAAGCCTTACGAAAAACGCGCACTGCACTTATTTGCTTGATCGTTTTAGATATGAAATGTCGGTCAGCTGCATAAGAGTTGCAGCATGAAAGCTCCTCGAGCGCAGTGAGACGATGCGGAATGAGCGAGCGAAGCGAGCGACTCCGCTAGTAATAATAATAATAAACATACCACTCATCATTCATTCGCTTATGGTATTAACAAAAGAAAAACTTTTTTCTTTTCTAACGTAAACGTAAATGTAGCCTACACTATAATTATGATTGTAAAAAAATAATACTTGCCACAAATTTTAAGCCAAAAGCAATCAATACTAAAATAATAACTTTTTTTGGCTTTGTAAAACAGATCTTGACTTTTTTTTAACTAACATGCAGCAAAGCTAAGGTTGCTTTTCACCAACAAATTTTTTTTTTCCAATTTGTCAAACAGTGTAAACAAGTATTTCTTGTTTGCAAACTCATTTTGGTTTGACAAAGCAATTGCTTACATTGATTCAATTTGTTGTCTACTAAGTATCAGTTTCGGATCAGTTTTGCCGATACTGTGGGTGCCAGTGTCTGTATCAGCACAACCTTAAAAGCAATAGTAAAGCTTTCTTTCTTTTCATTTGCTTTGTTTTATTTCACTGTAGACTACTGACCATTTGCATCGCATTAACACAAGTGTCAGCCCTTTTCGAATCCTTCAGCTGTAGCCAGGATTAGTCTTCAACTAGTGCTATGATCCATAAGATAGACGTGTTTGTGAAAGGTGGTGGTGATGTGGTGGGGGAGGGGGGTGACGGGAAGAGATTCTACTGAAGCAGTAGTTTTTCGCATACTGGTTAGGTGTGAATACTCGAACTCACCATTTTTTTCACCAGTTTACTGTACATTGAAGATCTGTTTTAAAATATTTGCAAGGTTGGATATTTAATGGTTAGGCCTAATGAAGAATGTAAATAATAAATTTTTGATATTTACACACGTTACATAATTATGTATGTAATCTGGAAAGCCCTTCACAACATTTAACTAACAATGTGGTGAAATTGCTTAGACATTTGCGAAGAAGTGTAGGAAGTAGAAACAACCACCAAAATTGATTAAATGTGGACAAACCAGTCGGGACCACACAAAAAAGAAAATCAAACAGAATGTAACGTTTTGGGCCTACCGTGTCCCGTTTTCAAGCAGTAAAATGAAAGCTGCAAAGCTATATCAAAATAACATGATACACTCAGGGTAAATCCAAAGTGTATATACAGGGTGTTCGGAAATGGGTGTCAAATATTTTGAGGGTCTGCTGTGTGATCAAAGATAAGAAGAAAAAGTCCTATAAACATGGGTCCGGAAATGCACCAGTCTTTAGTTACAGCCTCTCCCCCCCCCCCCCCCCCCCCCCC
>JAHWFP010041235.1:0-19124 GCA_023313725.1 Lithobius niger
AGATCTGCGATCCTTGCTTCACGGCTCCGGAACGGCTTAGTTGCGGGCGCTGATGACGGGCACTGTTATTGTCGGCAGTGCGGACATCAGGATTTGCCTTGATAGTGGCGGCAAGACTAACATCTTTCACGGCATTGATTTTGACTACAATGCGGGCATCTGCTTCTGTGACTATAGTGTCTGAGTCACGGACGTCTTTGTTGAAGGATTGTTCAACACAAATGGCATAGTAGCATGGCAGGGGGAAAACGCTTGTAGGAACAGCACCTGTTTATCCCACCGCTGCCACCATTTGTAACGGCGGGTGCTACGACGGGGTAGGTGCTTGTAGCATCGCCGGTCGCCTGGTGTAACTGGATCTTACTATCTTTCACTCCATGTTGCTTTCGAATACTTTTTCGGTTAAACAGCACAACTGCTACTGTCCCGATGTAGGGAATGGAGCATTGAAGTCCTAATCTAAGACCTGACTAGTGAATAAATAGCGGGTAACGCTGCCACCAAGGTGGGAAAAGGCTAGCCAAGTTAAACTTTAAAGAGAATTATCTTACTTATTAACTTCTTGCAAATAACTAGCGAACAAACCGACAGACGTTAAATAAACTCCTGGTTTTTATTTTAGACAAACATGAAGAAAATATCGCACTACATTTACATTTGGTAACTTTACACCTAGTTTAGGTTATAAAATACAAGGGGCATTTACATTAAATTCAGACTTGAACAACGCTATGTTCACAAAAACAATTTCAAATAGAAACAGTGAGTTTGATTAGGCACAAGGGGATTTCGCAAAAGAGCCCTCTAAATTACGAACAGCCTCGGCTGTGTAGTAATAGTAGACCTGTTTTACAGTTATTTTTCTACGTTTAACAGCAAAGCATTAAACCTCCCAGAGTTGCTGTTGTTAAGTCAACTCCTTAAATTATAGAAGCCTCGGCTACATATAAAGTGGATCCGAGCGTTTAATCGATGGAAACCCCACGAAGATCAAACCGTCCTTTGTTTACATTAAACTGCGTTTAAAGAAGCGAAAAATAAAGCTGGTTTTTAGTAAGGGACCGTGAACCCTTAAATTACGGCCGCCAACGTCCGAAATGCTGTTTGGCTTGACGCACCATAAAATTAACTACAAAGCTACGAGGTTAAGTTTAAAATTAAACTATAAATTTTGACGTAAAGTCCAAAAAATAAACTTTTAAAGTTAAACTAAGTTGAAATACGAACCACTACCTTTGCCCGGCATGGCAACAATCGGACCGCGGCATCTGTACTCCCGACCGGCGTAGCGACCTCTAGCTTTGATAATCTTGAGCTGTGCTAACGAGTGAGTCTGGGGCTGGGGTTATATACTCATTACCGGAAGTTGGCGCGGACGCCGAGGATAGCTGCGGAGGGGGTTAGCGGGGAAGAGGAGAGACTGATCTAGATCGGCCGAGCTGTCACTACCGGAAGTCGGTATGGCAGCGCGGACGGCTAGGGTAGCTGAGCGCTCTGGTTGGATGGGAAATTGAAGGCAATGTTTTGGTTGGACGGGAATTGCGGAGGCTGAATTGACAAAGAGAATTGCCGACTTGGAAACGTTAGAGGCCTGGTTTTGAATGTGCAAGTGAGTTTTCAACTCATAACAACGTGATTTTTAGGCCTATTAAATAAAACTACGATGTTATGCATCGCAACTATTGAAGGAAGGGGGAAACCAAGTGTAATGCACAGAATAATTATTTGACTTTGGGAATGAACCTGCTATTTACAATGCAAGTTTTTAACGAAGGAAAGCTATTTTGTTTTCGTTTTTAGAGGTTTGCTACGGTCGGAGTTTGGATGGAGATGCTATAAAAAAATAGACATAAAAATATACACTGGGTCCGTAAAAATATACAAACAAACATTGGAGCTCCGGTAGGGTTCATGGCAAGAAGTTAAGTTTACCAAAATGCAATAAGTGCACAAATCAAAAGATTAAATGTTCCAGCTAGTTTTAAAAGGGCTATATCGCAGTTTAGGTTAGTTTTTAAACTGGTTTGAACATCGGACATTTTTCATAAATAAACAAAGTCGTCACCTGTTACAAATAAAAAATATCGAGTGTTTTCAACATCTACAACACAACTAAGCTGGAAAAGTGTTTCGGCTTTATGTCTAAAGGAATAATGTACAATATTTACAGTTTCAAAGTGAAATCGCCATATAGATGATTGTTCTTCTGGTGTGGAAGAATACTGCCCTCAGGTTTTTTTTCCGGTGGTGTTAAGGTGTCCTCACCACGAGCGTCTGATACGAGACCGCGTTTACACAAGTGAGTTGTAGATTCGTGGAGATTTGTGGGTTGACATAGGGATTTCCAAGACTACACAGTGATGTAAACTTACATTACCTCTTTAAATTATTTTTAGTTTAGGCCACTTAAAAAAAAAGTTGGTTCTCGGGCATTTTTCTCATGAAATCCTGCGGGCGGGCGGAATTTTATTTTATATTTTTTTATTTTACGGTCCTATTTTACCGTACTTTTGGAGAAATTATTTTTTATTTTGGGTAAAAAAGAACACTGCCTCGTAATTCTGCTTACCACATGTCCATACAATGTTAAACGACAGGAATGGTAATTTTATATTTTTATTTCTCACCGAGGACCATTTTTGATCTGTAACTTCTATTTTTGCCGTGTGGTTTCTTTTTATTTCCCGTAAAAAAATCGGTGCGGGAGGGCCTGAGAACCAACTTTTCTTTTTTTAATAGCCTTATGTTTTTTTTTTGAGGTTGAGGAGAATGATTACCTGAAGGTGGTGAGTGATGAGTCGTAGGCCAGAAACTTCGTGGCAGAAGGTAGTCTTCGGGTAGGCGTTAATGTTGGTGGGGCTCAAATTAGAAGTTTCGGGTGGTAAATGTAGATGATGAGTCCAACAATGGGGGTTGAGATTCACTTTTTTTTTTAGATGTGGGATACGTTTGCTTGATGGAAGGACGGCCAAAAAGTCGTGTGCTGTTGGAGTGGAATTTGGTTTCCTTTCCAGGGGTCGCAAGGAAGAGTTGCGGCACCAGGAGAGGTGGGAAGGAGCCACTATACTAGTGTCCTGTCCTCTCCTCCATTTTTTTTTTTTTTACATGTGAGTTGGGTTGTTATTTATTTTATAGTGGAAACCTTTCGCCTTATGACGGCATAGGTCGCATGGTAGGTCGGTAGTTTGATGTGTGGAGATTTGTGTAAGATTGGGGTGGAGAGGGAGGAAGGAAGGAGCGTTGTCGAATTGCCATGAGGAAAATGCGTATACGGAGCTGTTGAGAGAACTAGTGGAGATGTTCTGCCAGGTTTGGGATATGTTATTGTGTTGTTCAATGTCGAACCCCTGGAGCGGTGAGGGTTGAGATAGATCCGGGCCGTCTGTTGTGACCACAGGTCTTGAGGATAAGACGGTTGGAGGTATCCTGGGGTCGGACGGGGTGATGCACAGAAGAGGATGTTGAAAACGGCTTGGAGGCTTGTATGTAGGTCGAGGAGATTTGGAGAAGGAAATTGGGTGTGGAATCCACGGTGCCAAAATGATGGGGTCAGTAATTCCCAGGTGTGGCGTATCTTCTGGTGGGGGTGGAGCGAAGGCGTTTGATGTTTGCGAAAGTTGGTTTAACAGCCTTGAATTGGAGGCTGGAAGAAAAGCAACTTGGGATTGAAGTGAAATTAAGAGGCTCTCCTGTGATTGCTGATGCGAGTTGATTGAGTCCACTAACGGCCTTACGTTTTCAAAGTTAACAATAAACTGGGCGGAGGCCCGTCTGTTTAATCGAAGCTTGTGTTTTGGGGTGGTGAAGAGCCAATGACTGTCAAGGCTAGGGCTCTTATCGTTGTCTAGACCTGGTGGTAGGAGAGGGAGAAGTGTCATGGTAGATAGTCGCCTCTGGTTCAGTATTGGCGACGGTGGCTTGGTTTGGAGGGGTGCTAAAATCAGTACGTTTAGGGGATCCGGATGGGGAGGAAGGGAGTCTTCGGAGTGGTCCGGAGATCGTGGTGTGACAGCAACAAAGTTTTCCGGAGGGGGTTCGATAAAGGGGTTAGTTGGCTGTTCGCCCCCCAGAGGGGAGGAGGGGCTCTCTTCCTGGCGTGAGGGTGAGGATATGGGAGACGAGACGACGGCGTCCGTGACTTGAGGTGCAGTTACGACGTTAGGTAGTTCGCATGTCATGGAATCGTGGTTTTCGGCATGAAGTGGGAGCACTTGCAGTATCGTATGGGATGAATTCTCTTCGTTTAGGGAGGAAGTCAGTGAAGCAGATGAATGGATGACTGGTGATAATAACCAGGAAGATTGGGAAGCAGGGGTAGAAAGCGTGGATGGTGGTAGAAGAGACTTCCCTGGAGTTATTGGTGGAGGCATTCGGGACTTCTCCTAAAGGCGATGGTTTCGGTTTGGGTGTGGTGTTTTTATGGACCGAAACGAGTAAGGGTGAGGCGTTAGAACAAAGTTTAATCTTCTTTGTTGGAGACTGTGATGGTTTGTTGGGCACTTCCGTAGATGGTATGACTAGTGGATTTAGAAGCGAATGAGCACGTTCCAGCCGCTGCTTCTTTCTCTTGGCTGAGGCTAGGTGGGTTGCCGCAATTAATCTCCACTGTGCGAGGGGAACCGAGACACAGATTTTGCATGGGTCCGTATAGTAGTCACAGCGTCTGTGGAATTGGCAGACGTTCGTGTGTGGGTCGAGCCTATCCTTCCTTTTGATTCCTGGGCAAGAGCAGTTTCCTGGATCGTCAATTACTAGGATTCTTCCCACGAACGAAGCTTCAATATCAGCGAAGGTTTTAGCGTAGCGCACTTTAACCATCTTGATGTAGGGATGCACTTGAGTTGGAGAAAATTCTTTCATTACGTTGAGCAGGCGGGGTGCTAAGCAGGAACGCAGTTGAAGGTGGGAAATAGGAGGAAACGGTAGCGGAAAAGGCGTTGAAAGCGAGGCTGACTGCTTCCCGAAGTATGAAAGATGAAGTGTGAAGGGCGGTAACGAAAATGGGACCAGCTTTCTGTGGTAGATGGAATGGCCTTTCGCGACAGGAAGTCAGCGACATGAATGCAGGTAAGCGGGAAGTGAAGTGGAGACGTGAAGGAAGAGGACGTAGGGGTTGTCGTGAAAGGCGATATTAGGACTATTTACTTCGGGAGAATGAGGAAGGATTATGCTCTGTCCTGTTTAATTATTATTATTTTTTTTCTTAACGTTTGGCGGAGCCGTGTTTTGACCCTGACCACGGGAGGGAGCCACGTCGACTTCTTTTCCAGCAAGGAAGATCGTGAGGTGGTGAGAAGGCATCTATTGGGCAATTGGCGAAAGCAAGATGATTCCATGTTCGGAAGACGGCAAGGTCGGGAAAGGAGCTGGGGAGTTAGGCGATGGTAGGTGGGGTGGAGGCCATCGTCCCCTCTGAGAAACAAGTGAGAGCAGGAAAGCGTGTTCGCGATCAGACCAACCCTTCGATGAGATTGAAATGTACGGCATAGAAATCTGGTAAGGAAGGGACAGGATGATGAGGCGACACGACAACCGACGTGGTGAAGCGATGAGCCATTTAGGGCATGTCGTGAAGGTGACGTGGAAGGCTAGTGGAGTGCGGGTGGAGTAGACGTCCGTCCTCAGAAGAGGTGAAATGATGGTTGATTGTAGGTGGCATGTCGCGAAGGGAAAGCAAGCTTGTGGGTAATGTGGCAAAGACGGTTGCAAGGTGGACAAAAGAGAAGGCGAGAAGCAGGTACCGTAAAGACGGAGAACTAGCCGGTCCGTGAGCATCAAGGAAAAACCAACAGCGGTGGGCGTCCTGATGATGAGGCTGGAGCCGCGACCCGGGCAAGGGGTCGGGTGTAGCAGACAGTCGTAGAATAATCCAGTAGCAATGGGTCAAACCCGAGAGGCAACGGGGCGGAGCCACAATGACTTCAAATTCCTTGAAGAAGATGTCGCGAAAGGGTGACATGGGAGAGCCGGCGGGGATGATAGTGGCGGCGAGCAATGAAAGGACCGGAATTGTTTGGTGGGAATGGTGGAGCAGTGGGTTCCATGGCGTAAGCAGGGACAAGAAGGCCAACTATTGCTTGCTTGGTCATAGGCGGGCGAGGCTGTAAGGTGGAGCGCCATCGTTGAAGCAGGCGGGAGAGACCGTCGACGTAGTAGCGAAGACGATATGAGATGTCGCGAAAAGGTGACTCAATGGGAAAGGAGCTCGGGCCGTGATGGCATGCCTCTGGAGAAGTGGACACAACCGGGAGACAACGGGAGGGAGAGCCACGATGACTTCTTCCACACGAAAGCAGGTGTCGTGAAGGGGCGACGTTGGCAACCCAGTCGAGTGATGTGGACGGCCTGGTGGTCGGTACAGAAGACAGGAGTGGGTCGTTCCCGGGAGACAACGGGAGGGAGCCGCGATGATTTCATTTCCAGCGGAGGAAGGTACCGTGAAGGAACGGGGAATAGACAGAGCAGGTCGAATCCAGAGTTGGCAACGTTTTCCTGAGGAAGGAAAAAATGAAGGGACAACAGCAGCGGCCGTCCCAACCAGTGGGTCAATCCCGGGAGTCAACGGGAAGGGGCCACGATGACTTCTAATCCCACGAAGAGAGATGTCGCGAAGGACAGACAGGGCAGCGGAGAGAAGAGGATGGCTTCTGGTGTGCATGCCGGACAAAAGTGGGTCAATCCCGGGAGGCAATGGGAAGGGCCACGATGACTTCTAGTCCCACCAAGAGAGATGTCGCAAACGACGGGCAGGGCAGCGGAGAGAAGAGGGTGGCTTCTGGTCTGCACGCCGGGCAAAAGTGGGTCAATCCCAGGAGGGAACGGGAAGGGGCCACGATGACTTCCATTCCCACGAAGAGAGATGTCGCGAAAGGCGGACAAGGCAGCAGGGGAAGCGCAGGTGGATTCGAGCGTGTAGCCGGACAATAGTGGGTCGATCCGGGAGACAACGGGAGGGAGCCACGGCGACTTCATTTCCCACGAGGAGGGTGTCGCAAAAGGCAGTAGAGTAGACAACGAGCAACAGAGGGAGCGAAAACGAAGAACAAGGATACGGGACAAAGAGATGACATTCACACGGCCACCATCACCAGGACCGCGCATGCACGGTAGGGTACGGAGGCGGCCGACGATCTAAGAAATCTCAAGGCAAGGATGCACCGTTGGGACAATAATGAAAAAATTGACAGGTATTGTACTTTTTCACAGCATAAAGAAACGAAATTTTAATCCAAAATTAACATGAAGAATTTGTTTAAAACCATCCCATTTAAACAACTGTATTACACCATTTTTATTTTACTTAGAACCAAGGCTTGCACTGGTGACACGTTTACGAGGCGGCATGAGAACGCCACTCTTCTCACGCCTTCTCGTATGGGATCATAACTACGGATGTGCGATACTCGAAAAATTCAAGCTGAGCCGAGTATGCAACGTGTACTCGAACTCGGCTCATCGCTTGTATCCATACTCGGAAAAATTGAATCCGGTGAAAATACTATAACTTCGCCAATTTTTGACCGATTTTGATGTTCAAATATACCAAATTCATCATCTCGATGAGAGCTTTCCAGTGGTGTAAATTAAAAGCCACTAGCTCAAACCATTTTAAAGTTATAACCTAAAAACTGTAAAACGAGTTGTACATGTTGACTCGCACAGTCCGTTCAGCAGCATTTTAGTTTTTATTACAGTGCTCTAACAAATAAATAAGCAAAGTAATGTAAACGAGCGCCACCGAAAAACGCCAGTTTTTCAAAAATTTGAAATTTTTTTTCTTGGAGCACCCAAATGCCTCGCCGAGGCATACCTCGCCGTCTTTACAATAATGGACCAAATCGGCCCAAACTTTTAACATACATAGCCTGTCCAAATACAAGACACTTGGGGAAGCCCAAATCCGGACTTTCCACCAGGAAGTACCATTGAACTACGTTTGAAGATCACCCAAAAGCCACTTCAGCGCTCCCTCAACATGGCCGCCATTGTTAAACTCTGTACTTATGTATTATCATTTTATTCTTTTCCTTTTACGGCAAAAAGCCCGAACACACTAGCTTAGTGCATTTTAGGAGGAGCTTCCTCTGCGAAGGTACTGAACCTCGATGATTTGTACAGACAACAATTTGTAGTGTGATATTTTTATTGTGTTTGTCGGCCGCAATCCATATGAAAAATTTCCACAACGATTGATTTTAACTTCAAAATTTAAACGTTAAACGTTCCCACTAACTTAATGCGTTATAGCATCCAACCAAGCTAGTTTATTTATCCTTTTATTATATTCTTTTACCCCCAGAAACGCTACCATGTGTCCAAACGTACTACGACCTGGCATTCTACCGGACACGAATTTTCAGCGTATATATGTTTGTTTTAGTTCTCCTCTGACCCGACTGAGACCTACCAAATGCTACAGATAGCTTGTTCTACTATTAAAAACCAAAAGATGTTTATAAAAGATCTGTTCCAACCCAATACGAACGTCAAACTGTGCAAAAACTTCGAATCCCCCTTTTTGCCCCCCTCCCCCGCCAAAACTAGTTGTGGTGTATAACACTGCAGTTTACAGTTAAAGCTTATAAATTTAATAGTAATGCTTTCTGCATTACCCAAAGCCAAATATTAAGCTTTAACAAGAGCCTATTCACGTTGCAAACATGTAAATATTCATTCGATAGCCAATAATACAAAGTAAAGGCCTATTTCCCAAAGTTCAATTGAGTGAAACTCAAAACAGGCCTATCTTTTCCGTCTTTACATGTCCCTACTCCCTTCAAACGGCTCTGCACCCAGTTCCTTTGTTCATCTGACTTCTCCTCCCCCTTTCCATTGTTCTCAAGGCCCTCAGCCAATCAGACCCCCGCAGCTATCCTCGGCGTCCGCGCCAACTTCCGGTAATGTGTATAAAACCCCAGCCCCAGAATCCCTCGTTAGCACAGCTCACAGATCTCAAGCTAGAGAAGGGTCACGCCAGTCGGGAGTGAAGACGCCATGTCCGGAGAATGCCATGCCGGGCACGATGGTAGTGGTTCGTATGTTATAGTTTAGCTTTTGAAAGTTCAGTTTAGGACCCCCATATTCTAAATATTAGTTTAAAAACGTAAACTTAACTCTCTAGCTTGTTAAAAATTATGGTGGTGACGCCTGTAGCGGCATCTTAGGTTTTCTCACCCCATAACGTCAGAGTGGTTCTCTTACTAAAAACCAACTTTTCCAGTTTATTTTAAATGGATTTTTAACTTAAACTAATTGACGGTTTGATCTTTGTGGAAGTCAAATTGAAACACACTGATGCCTAATTGTAAAATTGCCGGGCTTTTTATTACTTAGAACAGTTCTCGAGGGAACTAAGGGAGGTTGATCTTTTTGTACTTGGAAAACTTAGAAACATAACTGTGGACGGTTGATCATGTAGAAACATACTGTCATACTTTTATCAGTTGCGGCTGTTAAGTCTTGTGGGTGTCTCCGGGAGCACCTAATATTACTTTTTCTAATGTGAAAATTTAAACTTTTATTCCAAACACCAGTGTTGTTGGTCTGAATTGTGAATTGCTACTTTTGTAAATTCAACTTGTTGCCTATTTAATTGATTGGTATTCAAAAGCTTTTAGAAGCAAACTATAATGTAAAGTGTTGTTTTTCATTCTCTGTTGCAAAAATAAAACCAGGAGTTTTAAGCTTCAGTCGTTTGCTAGATTTGATTAATTGTATTTTAGTGTAAAATTAAATATGTAGCCCATCTTTAATTTTAGCTAGTAAAACAGTTAAATCCACTGTTGGTGGCAGCGATACCGACAGTTTAAGGTTAGGCCCCTTTAATTAGGACCGGCACTCCATCCCCCATGCTGGGCCAGTCACCCATGCCGTGTTCAATAACGAAAAAAGTCGTCATTAACAACGATTAACCTCAAGCTGAAACTCCACGTACACCAGGGAAACCGGGGGCGTTACAAGCACCTAAGCCGTTGTAGCGTCCGCCGTTACAGTAAGTTGTCTTCACCAAATACTCATATTTGGCTTGATACTCGATTCTTCTGTTCTCTGGCTCAGCTCGAATTAAAATTATTTTACTCACACACCCCTAATCATAACGCGTGTGCCAGGTGTGCTTCATTTTATTACACTTGTCGAAAGATGTCACTTGTGCTACTGGGCAAGTGTTGCTTGTACGTTTGTTTCAGCCTCACCACGTGTGTCGTGGGCTACAGGAGGACTCTGTCGTCCTGAACCTACGCGCAATTGCATGACCCCTGTTCGGTCCCTAAGCACCCACTTTTGACTTCACTGCTTCTGGACTGTAGGTAGAAGATATGAACCATCCAACCTGTTCCTCACTGGATCATGACTGCTCGGGTGGGCAGTTCTTGGCTATATCAGATAAGAGCCCTTCGTGAGGACAACCCTAGTTCTGCTATGTCATGAGTGCCATTTTCTATTTTGCCCGTTAAAAGGAACATTTATTTGTATCGCTTCGTGCTCTAGTTTACACGTAGGAGCTATATTAACATGAGTTATACCTTGCTTTTCCTAAAATTATAAACTTAAAATTCCATTATAAATTCCATTACCGTATACTGACCTCTAAAATGTCTTCCAGAGCTTCTTCAGCTTCCGATTTCTCGGTACTTAACTTGGCTGCCTTGAAATAAGAATAGTTGAGCATGTAACCCCGCTTGGCACTATTCCAGCAAGACCGGGGCACTTCGACCAATCCATAACCAAGTAGCAAAACCAGCAGGAATAAACCCCATGTATTACTTGCTGTGATGCATATCACCTTCAACTTGGGCCTGTAAAGTTATTACGTACGCTTGAATTGACTTTCATATACAGTGATGTACAGAGTTGTAGGGACACAACTCAACACTTGAATAATAAAATAGTGCAGATGAAGAAGGTTTTACAAACCCGCAATTATTTTTCCTTCCCAAAGGCCTAATTGACAGTGGGCAAGTATGATGAAGAACATTAAATTTTTTTTTTGTCAGTTACATTGTTTGTGCATTTCATGTAAATTCAAAAGAAAAAAAATCTTCACAAATTTATTTTAACTTCAAACATTTACAGCCCACAGCAAAAAAAAAATAAAATATATCAAGTGTCCACAATTACATAATTAAACGAGTTATTGAAAATTAAGGAAGTTGCAGCAAACTCATCAAAATCTAAAAACTCCAAAATACCAATATTACCTGGTTGATTTTGGTTTCTATTGCCTGTTGAAATATCCATTACCTTATTTAATAGCATTCTCCTTATCCAATGCTGTTCAATCGAGAGAAAACAAACAGAAATGTCCTTCTGGTTTGCTACTACTGTGCGTGTCTACTGCGCAGTGTAAACGAGCGCCACCGAAAAACGCCTGTTTTTCAAGAAAATTTAAATTTTTTTTTCTTGAGGCATCCAAAATGCCTCGCCGAGGCACATCTGGCCGTTTTTTTGTTAATGGACAGAATCACTCCAAATTTTCAACATCTATAGCTTGCCCAAATACAAGATGCTTGGGGAAGCCCAAATCCGGACTTTCCACCAGGAAGTACCAGTAATTCACGTTTGAAGATCACCCCAAAACCACATCGCACCTTCAACATGGCCGCCATTGCCATTATTTGAACTCTGTATTTATGTACTTTCATTACTCTTATTTTTCGGGCATAAAGCCCAAACTCTAGCTTAGTTGTGTTTTAGGAGAAATGTACTGAACCATGTGTCCATATAATGACAACCAATTTTGAAGTGTGATATTTTTTATTGTGTTTGAACGATCGCAACTACTATGAAAAATTTCCACTTAGATCAAACATTGTCCGTTAACTTTAAGGTTCAAACCTCCACTTTAACTTTATGCGTTTTAGCATATAATTAAACTAAACTATTTATTCATTTATTTAGCCTTTTTATAATAATCTTTTGCCCCCAGAAACGCTACCATAGGTCCAAACGTATAAACATATTACGACCTGGCATTCTACCGGACACGAATTTTTCAGTGTATATATGTTTATTTTAGTTCTCCCCTGGACCTGATGTAAAGGCATGAGGCCTAAAATTCCTGTCGATTGGTTAGGAGACCCGACACCAACCATCAACAACTCGGGGACATTTTTTTTTCTTAGCGCCGAAAAAACGCTAGGCCTAATTTTCACTTCCAAGTTTAAAAATTCGTATCTCCCAAGAAAATGGACTTCATCGACTCTGGTTTGCAGCTCTTAATAAACCTGAACTTTATCTAACATCCTGTGAAAACAGAACTTGAAATTTCACCATACTTTGGTCTACAGCTTCATTTGAAAAAGTGCTCAAACTGAGCGCCGACGCACGCAATCTCCGTCGCCATTTTCTACAAACATGTAAATATTTATTTGTATTTCTCGAATTTATTTCTAGGCATAAAGCCGACTAGCTTAGTGCTGTGCTAGTTTACATGTTTATTACGTCTTCAATGTTTTTATTTTACTAAGGTGACGATTTTAGCAGCAATGAAAACTTTGACTACACTAGCGTTATTATCTACGGCTGCAATAATACATTTAACTTTTATGCGTTATAGCATTATAAAACACAAGCTGGTTTATTTAATCTGTTGCCTAGGCTTTTATGAAAGCATTATTTAACGTAATCTTTTCTCATGAACCCTACCTTGTTCAAAATGGCAACACAACTACGATTATTTTACCGGACATTTTCAGTGTGTATCTTGTATTTTTATTTCAGGGCTCCGACCATAGTGATCTCAAATTCCGAATGCACAGTAAAGCCTTTGCCTTCAATTAGTAATCGTTTATTTTAACTTTGAGCATCAAACTTCGTCTCCCCCCCCCCTTCCTTCAATAGTTGCAATGCCTAACATTGTGGTTTTTATAAAAAAAAAATGTATAGGCCTATTTCACGTTGTTTATGAGTTTTAAACTCACTGCACTCATGCCAGGCCTCTAATTGTTCCAATGCCCGCACGTTTCCTTTGTTGGAACAACAACACCAATTCCCTCAATGCAAAAACGCGGGAATCAACTCCCCAAACACTGAGAGCGCCCAAGCTACCCTGCCCGTCCGCGCTGTCATGGCCGACTTCCGGTAGTGCCAGCTCGGCCAGTTTTGGTCAGTCACTCCTCCTCCAAAGCGACCCCTCTACCTCACACCCCCCCCCCTCCGACGCTCTCCTACAGGACCGCGGTTTCCCTCCTACCTGCAGGCAGGCAGCAGGTATATAACCAAGCTGAGGGAAATTTTCGATAGCATAGCATAGCTCAAGGACTCAGGCTAGAGGTCACTACGGCGGTCGGAGCAGAGATGTCCAGTCCGAATGTTGCCATGCCGGGCAAGATAGTGGTTCAAAGGGTAACTAGTTTATTAGAATTTAATTTTTAGAACAGAAGTTCTAAATTTTTAGTCTTAAAACATAAACTAACTTCTAGACTTTGAGGGAATTTGTGGGTAGCCAAATGCAATCGGCATTTTGGTTTAGGGCACCCATGATTTAAGGGTTTAAGGTCCCCTTCCTAAAAACCGGCTTTGTTTCTTTGTTTATGGACTCAGTGTCCATTAAATAATCTAAGATCACCGAGATCTCGCATGTGTTATTGTTGAAGCAGGAGTTTTCAAAAAGGTATTTTTCCTTGTAACACTAATCTTGATTCAGTGTGATTGATTGATTGACTTTAGTGCAAGAGTTGCTAAAGCCTTCAACGACTATTTTACATTCTGCAAGGGTCATGTTTGTAACTTAGAGAGTTGCGATAACTCAAACCGACTTTTTCTAGTCCAATTGTAATGTGAACTTTAACTTTAAGTTCAGTGTCGATTTAATTGTAAATCGTGTGCTTTTAATTGTAAAGCCCCAGTTTTATTTTTGTAACCAACTAGTTACTCCGTGTGTATAAATCTTGTCTTGTTTTATTAAAACAGAAAAGAAAGTTGTTTTGAACAACATTTTGACTTCGAGTCCGATTTAATTTGCAAGGGTTATTTTAATTACAAATCAATTTTTATTCTAACTCCGAAGTAGGCAAATTAGATTAATTACCCATCGTGGTGGCAGTGAACCATGATTAGATAGGTCTTCATAACTTAGGTAGGACGCTGACGCTCTTCTCCTAACCGTGCAGTAGACACGCTATGCTGTTTTTCCGCGAAAGTAAAAACCGCCACTTATGAACTTATCTAAAGTAACCACAAGTATGCCAGATTGTCGGTGCTATAGACAGTAGGCACCTCAAGACCCTGTAAGCGCCGCTACAAAACTGGTGGCAGCGGTGGGATTTAAAGGTGCTGTGCCACTACACTCCTTCCCCCCTGCCATACTACCATGCCAGTTCATCTTAAGAAGAAGATGTCGCAGTAAAATCCAAACTGCAAACCCCAGAGACGTCCGTAGCTAAGTCAAAAACGCTACAGAAGCAGATGTCAGCCTTAAGACAACAAAAGGCAAAAACCACCCCGTATCCAGCTGGAACCGGGAAGCGGCAACCCTCCCTTCACAAGCCGTGAAGCAGCAGGCACGCCTTCGGAAGGCAGATGTTCCTTCAACCCCTGGAGAAGTCAGCCACTGAAAAAGAGGATATGATGCTCCAAGAGTGAAACTCCACAGGACTTCACAAGTGACAGTGTTCAAACTTCAACTGGAAGGACGACCACAACAACATTCTGGATCCGATCTTCGATGGGTGATTGGATGACGGACCGCACAGCGATTGTGTATGAAAATTCAGGTTAGTGCACATTGGTATAGTCCGGTTGCCAGGCCGAGTGTTTATTTTATGTATCCACCTGAGTGCTTAGGTAATATAAGATTGTATTTTTGTGTCCCTGACTGGATTGGGTTATGAGAGAAGTGTTTAAATACTCGCTCTTTTTAACTTTTACGAGAGTTATTTTGCGGCTGCAATTTTAACTGTAAAGATTTAAAACTAGAACGTTTTTTTTTTTCTTTAAAATTTGAACTAACCTAACTTTCAACATGGAAGATTTAGAAGCGTTAATCGATCATATTCACTACAAAGACTTAAAGAAAGCTTGTTTGAATTTGGGTTTAACGGTGTGTGAAACTAGACACGAGACCGTAAATTTTTAAAAAATAGCATTTAACGATGACAAACTCACGTTGGATGAGCTGTCAAACGAACTGCTCAGTGCCATAGAAAAGCGTGATTCTGCCATTTTGGCCAAAAAGGAGATCGCTCTCAAGGAGAATGAACAATTTCTTAAAGCCGAACAGTTAAAACTAGAAGCTTTAAAGTTAGAAGAGGCGGAAAAAGCTAGAGCTTATGCCTCCAGTGAGGCCGATAAAATTCGGGGCCACGAACTCATGTTACGTGACACCACCGCCCAGACTAGCGATGCCGCTACGGCGCTGGCCATTAGGAAACTCGAGCACGAGTTGGAACTTGCTAATAGACAGATAGAATTAGCCCGATTACGAAACGCAGACGGTACCAATCCAGTACAGGTTATGCCAAATGTAAATTCAGGTCCACGGCCCGGAAAAATTTCCGATGCCGTTAGATTGTTAAATAATTGGGGTCCTAAATCGAAAATCAATTCATTTTTAAAAATCTTTGAAGGTACAATGGAAACTCAACGTATTCCAAAAAGTGAATGGGTCGTAGGTTTACAGCCTGTGTTAGGCGAAATTTTAGTAAAGGTGTGCGATCAAATGAGCACAGCTACTATGCACGATTACGATCAGGTTAAAATAAAATTACTTGAAAGGTTCGTACAGACCAAAGAGTCCGTCCAATCGGCATTTCGCAGTCTTGAAAAAGAACAAGACCAATTATTTCACGAGCATGCTTTTGAGCTCGAGACATTGTTTTCCCGATGGTTGTCACTCGCCGGTGTTAACGGCGATTTCCACAAGTTGTCTAATTTAATTTTATTAGAGCAATTTAACAAGTCATGCCCAGTGGGCCTGAGAAAATGGTTGCCGGACCGGATTAGATCTGGAACGCTAAGCAGCCAAATTGTGTGACGACTACACAACTCGTAATAAGCAAATCAACATTGATGTTGCAGTCAAAACTGGCAAGTTGCAAACTAGCGCACAGCCAGCCAGCCAAGCTCCTAAAGCTTCGTCTAATCCACGTAACGGTAATCGAAACCGTAACTTGTTAGCTAACCCGGTTGGGACTAACAGTGACAGCGTAACTAGCCCAGAGGCTAACGCTGATATTAGTGATAGTGTAGCTTCTAACCCTAGTCAAACTAACGTTAGAACGTGCTATAAATACGGTTCGTCCTCGCACCTCCGTAATCGATGTCCCGAGTATGTCAAAACTCAATTTGCTAATGCATGTTTTCGAGTGGGCTCAGATGCCTTAACTGTGTTAAAACCTAGCACCTTTAAAGCCAGGATAGGTAGGAATAAAGTGTTATGCCTACGCGATTCCGGGAGCAGTGTAAATCTCGTTAGTCGAAAACTTGCCAAAACTTGGCCTAGACTAAAACAAACAGCTCAGTGCAAAACCGTAATGAGCGACACGGTGGTAGAGTTAGAACAAGTGGATTTAATTTTGAAATTAAATGGAGGCTTAAAATTGCATGTTGTTGCATGTGTTTCGGAGGCTTCCCACTCTGTTTTCCAAATAGTTTTGGGCGTAAACGCCCTGTCTAAACTAGACGAATTACGACAGCCTAAAAGAAATGTAAACGACGCCCGCAATTGCAGCCCCGCTCGTCCCGTAGCTCCTCCCCCCTGCCCGAGCGCTGCTGACCACAGACAAACGAAAAAGCGTTCCCGTAAACACCGCCCCCGCTCCTGCATGGAGTCGGGCAGCCGGCCAGCGAGATTGGTCAAGCCAAACCAGGCAGTAGACTTTCTGGCGCCGTCCAAGTCGCCCCGTCCCTCAGCCGAGGCAGTCAAGTCGGGCACAAAAGAGGCCGTTAAAAACGTCCCTCCCCCAAAAGTGCAGACAGCCGGCGATAGGCCAACTGACCATCCAAGTATAGATGGAAAGTCCGATAAGAGTACTTGCAGTACCCCTAATGAGCCAACTGGCTCCGTTAGACCTAATAAATTAGCGCCAAGATTCAATGAATGGATTGGACTACGTAACCGCTCATTTAGCAAGCTTTGTCAGCCTAATAGAGATAAACTTAGAAGAGTTAAATCTGAGGACAACCTAGCAGTAAACTGTGTGTCTGTTAAAACCAAAGTAAGCCCTAAACTTGCTTCTTTCAAGTGCCATTTTGATTTTTTCCCAGAGTTTGGAGAAATAAAATTGCCATGCTTTAACCTAACTTAGCAATAGTTTGGTTTAACCAATAAAGCGTAAATGCCGTTTTTTTTTTGTGTACATCCTTAAAAATTAGGACCCGATGCTTTAAAGTTAAACTCTTGTCTTAAGTAAAGGGTGGAAATTTGTGATTGATCATCACAGTTATGGCTCTTTGAACTAGATAATTGTTTTTCGTTAGAGTTAAGGTTACAAATCTAACCTAACCATAGTAAATAATGTCTTTATCGGTAAGGGAGTAAGTAAAACCTTTAAGTAGGACTCCAAACGTGATAACTAAAAACTAGTGTAGTTTTTTTTTTCCTAAATAAGAGTTTTTTTTTCATAACTACAAATCTTGTGCAAACCACCAAGACTAACCCAAGTAACGTGTAATGTTTCTCCATGTGGAGTTTCTTTAACTGGAAAACCTAAACAAATAGTTTTCTTCATAAGTGTTAAGTTGTAGTGAGTTGGTAGGCCGCTACAGACGTGGCTCCATCTAGGACCACCTAACCTAAACATAAAAATTGTGTTTACTGCTTTACTGTCTTAAATCTTCAAGACTATGACTATGAGGTCAAGTACAAACCTGGAAAGTGTCATACAAATGCAGATACCCTGAGAAGGTATTTTGTTTAAACTAAAAACAAATCATTGAGTTTTTATTATTAAAAGCTAAACAAGTGGTGAAGCCAAAGTTTGCTCTGCAACCTTTTTTTATTATTAAAATTTTTTTAATGGTTAAGAGGTATGTTGGCAGGACAACCTCACTCAAAGAAACTGTCAGCTTTCCCAATTCGGACCTTACACCTAAATTTTAAGTGCCAGTGTTATTCTCCCTGTCACTATCAACGCCTTCCTGTGTGGAAGGATATTTACAGAGATTATACGACACGTTTTAATGTTCATTAGGATCATTCTACGGGAGTTTAGTGGTCCCTGGCTATCTCCTCTTTAAGTTTTCACGAAACATTTTTCTTTATAAAAATTTGTCGGTCTACCCCTGGGAGATAAAGGATAGCCCTGTTTAAACGGTTGTTGGGTATTATCCACAAAACCTCCCAGTGTTGTATCTTATGTGTAAGTTTTGGGGTCTATCTCAAAACCCTTCTGTGTTTAAAATTTTCCTATGTAAACAAGTTGTCTGATATACCTTAAATCAGTCCAGTGGTGATTGTTAACTTTAAATAGAGCTTATAGTTGCGCATGCGCTTATAGTACCCTCTATTCCGATCCTTATCGCAAGCTAGGTCCTGAGGAGTGCGCCTCGTGGTTTTTTTCGATGCTTTCCAAAAAAATAAAAACAGCATTCTGTGAACGGCGGACGAGTTAGAGCATTAAATGTTGCGATTATATCATTTAATAGTTAACAATTACAAAAACATGACATGTACCTTTAATTTTTGTTAACTTTCGAAAATAGTGTTTCTTTTTATTTTATGTTTTGCTCCAATTTCCTGTGTGCTCTGTACGAATTTCCTGCATCAAGCAGCGCGGACAAGCACTCAGTTAATTTTTGCAATTAGTGATTTTATAAAATGTAAAATTTTTTTTGCTCAAGTTAACTTTACCACAAAAACGTCAGTCCCCAAAATAAAAAATGGTAATTTTAAATTTTGTGTAAACAGTGTACTTTTAACTTGTCGATCCGGGGCTAGGAACAAGTAGCTCAAAAACCTTTTTCGCTCATTTTGAAAGTAAATGGCAAACGACAAACTTTATAGGAGTTGGAACTTCCTATGTTGTTGGATTGCATAAACCAAGAGTGTTTCTTTGCATATTTTTAGTTACATGGCTTGGCAACTTGTATTGTGACATACCGATGTGCACTAATCATTTTTGTAGGCTTTTATTTGGAGTCCAACAGGAACCCCGAATAAAATCTCCCGTTGGGGGGCATGTAAA
>JAHWFP010041236.1:0-23864 GCA_023313725.1 Lithobius niger
TTTTTTTTAGTTAGCCCAACAATGTGTTGTATGAAGTTCCAATGTCTATCAATTTCAATTCCTAAATATCTAGACACACGCTAGTGTGTCGCGCCAACTTAGGCAACAAACATCACAACAAACATCACATCAATTCAACTGTCGAGGTTGTAAACCATTGTAGCGCGACGCCATTGCGTCAGTGTCTTATATCTTGAAGCATAGTTGAGCACATTTCAGGTACTTGAGGAAAAATAATAATGCGGTACAAAAGCTTAAATTGTGTTGAAATCGAGAGCAATGACCCACCTGACAAAAATTAACTCGTGTTTGAATGCCAGCTACGCTGCTTTCAATGCAAGACCTGCCTCTCAATAACGTTGAAAATGTGTTACTACCTAGCTAGCTAGTCCACTCATCCCCATGTTAAATCCCATAGGGTGATTATTCATCGATTCCGTGATAACGGGAAGGCTTCCAGCTATGAAATTGGACGAATGGGTGCAGTACAATACGAACTGCTTACCTTTTATGGTGTGGAGCCTGGGGGCGTAACAGGGAAGGCGTGGGAGGGCGCGTAAGTACGAAAATATTGTTATAACCATTGTTAGTATTGTCGACATCGTCTCTCATTGGACGGCCAAAGTTCCGACAATGAGAACGTGTATACTGACGTACGTGCCTAGGCACACACTAGTGTATCACGATAAATCTAAACAACGTTGCAAAGAAATTGTATTCACGTCCAATTCACGGGACGGGATGGTTCTAGTTTTCATTTAAGCTTCGAATTATTAAGCGGTGCGATTAACTTGGCGAATGTTTTGGTGTGTTGATATCACTCCTTTGAAGGGCCGAACCATTCGAAACTTGGCGGTCCCTTTTACCAGTTTTGGTTTTTGATATGATTTAGTTGACTACAATAATAGCACAACGAAGTTTTTTTTAAAAAAAACTTTAAACAACTTAAAAATCTTCCACTTATGATATGCAGAGTGATAATATGCTCGTCGAGTTTTAAGATTTACTTGTTTAAAATTGTAATGAAATGTTGCGGACAGTTTTCCGGATGAAGTAGGTGAGCCTTCGGATCGCACTTGTTTAGTAGTTTCCGAAAGATGTAAACCGATGGGGCCGAGACAACATCAAGTTGATGTCATCTGTATAAGAATTATTCTTAGAAGTCATAATCTTTGCAAGATCATAGATTTAAATGTCGAATAAGACTGGTTCCAACACGGAACCCTGTGGGACACCAGAGGTAATAGGGATCCATGGAGAACAAGATCCTCTAAGTGATACTGTTGTCTTTCAAAGAGATAGGGATGAATTCACTCAACAACAGACTTGCTGAGACCATTAGATCTAAGCTTTACAAGTAATTTGATTTGAGGCACACAGTAAAAGGCTATATTACAACGTAAGAAAATCAAATCACCATAGCTGTGAAAACCATGGTAAAACCACGAAAACATGCTGCATTTTTTGCTGGGGAAAGAGCATCTTATCCAGCGCGATGACCGTCTTCTGTATTTTGATCGCTTTTGAACACTCGTAGGCCGAATCTGGTTTATTACTTTTCCGTATTGGTTCTATGGCGTTTAATTTAAGTTTGTAAACCAATCAGAATAATTACAAGATTCCAGAGTTTTTGAATGTCAAATATTAGGCGACAAAAAGCCAATATTTTTAGTGTTGAACTAGGACAGCCCCCTTTATATGGTAGGTTTAATAAAAAATTCTTGTGATTTCAATTCTTTATTAAACCGGTCATGTAAACTTGGCTGTCCTGGTTCTACACTAAAAATATTGGCCGTTTGCATGAAAATACTGTGATTCTCGTTAGCAGTCGCCTAAGTTTTCATTAGATTTACTTAGATTCAGGGTTAAGAGACACAGAGGCCCAGATCGATAATCCTTATTCATCCTTATAATCTCGATAATCCTTATATTGTTTGTTTGTATGTCTGTCAAGCGGAATTGTCTGCGGTATAAGTGATGATTCGAACTGTGTTTTCAACAAAGAGGCACAGTACTGACAAAGTCATGTTTTTTTCCAGTCACATTTTTTTCTTGCAAACGAGATCTAGGCCTGTCTGGATCTTAACCCTGAATCTAACTAAATCTAATGAAAACTTGGGCAACTGCTAACGGGAAATCACAGGATTTTTCATGGAAACGGGAAATCACAACAATGCTTTATTAAACCGGCCATGTAAGGGCGGCTGTCCTAGTATACAATAAGTATAACAACGAAGACAATGGGTCGTAAGTGGGCACGAGTGGCTCTTCTTTCAAATACAAGTTGAAAGCCATTCAAATTCAATAAGTTCTGTACACTGCTCTTTCCACATGTTTGTTATGCAATAGGGGATTGGGATGAGTTGTGAAAACATGTTGACATGTCGACAATAACAGGACACGCTGTGACGTTTTTCATTTTGTAGGCACTTGTATTCATTGCAAAATGCTTCCACCAGCCCATAAAAGTGTAACACAAAGTGTCGCACCTGGCATTTGCGTGAGATAAAACCTGTTTCTAAGTGGATGCTGCAGTCATTTCAAATAATCCGTTTCTACCGGCAGGTGCTCACTTTGTTTCAGCCACTAGAGAAGAACGGACAAGGTACCAATAACGCTCCAACAGAGAAGATTCCTGTCACAGTACGGTACGTATAAATACGATCAGGTTTATGGGTAGTGAAAATTATCTTTTGACGACGTGTCTTTTGCCCAGAACAGCGTCGTTATGAGAAAAAAGTTAGCCTCAACAAAGCATCGTCAGTAACGATAGGCTTAAGCTCAATAAAGCTCAATAAAATCTCAACTGAGCGCATCAGAGGCAAGGTGTAGGCAATAACAAGATTTGAGAAATTAAATACGAAGCCGTACTGAGCATTTGACACGTTCATATTGGCGATGCTTTTCTGATAATAATATTAGCTTGATTGGAAAACAACAACGAACTCTTTTGATGCTTAAGGTAAGGTTTAACTAATCCGAAATCAAAACAGCAAAGAAACATAAAGAAACTTTCCTTTAATAAGGTTTCAGATACTGGAGTGTTGCTGTTCTGTTGTCAAAAGTGTTTTTACCATTTTTACTTTTGCACACGATACATCAGCCAATGATTGGAGCATTCTACTTGGCTAAACGACATCGCTGGAACATGTTTAAGAACTAATCGTCGTACTAGTGTTTAGTACAGCTGTGCAGGTAATTCAGGATTCATGCAAGTCCTTGAAAACCTGCCCTGGAAAGTAATAATGAAATTCCATGCCTGGAAAAGTGCTTGAAAATCTTGAAAAATAATATATTTATCATCAGTACAGGGTGATGAACGGAAAGTAGACGACGTGACTGAAGAACACTGAAAAAATTTAGCCAAGAAAGTAGTCGAGTGTGTAGCCTTACATTATTCTTCCTTTGTTTGGGCTTGATAAATTTGGAAATTTAGGCTATGGCTTTAATTGTATTTACGTTTATCATGGTTGGATACAGCAGTAAGGTTTCACGTGAACTAAACATTACAGCAATATTGCAGTATGTGAAACCTTACAGGAAAGTTTATTTGTGTTCCTTTGCTGTTTTGACTTCGGATAAGTTAAACCTTACGCTAAGCATCAAAACAGTGGGTTTTTGTTTTCTAGTTCGTGCTGCTATGGCATACCATACAGTTTAGATTGACTTGTTTTAGCTGAGGGTTGAGAAAATACTTGATTGCAACCAATAACCCATAACCGCCTGAAAAGACTTTCAGACCCTTTTTTTTTGGAGTGGGACTCGGGTCGGTTCTCGGATTCTAACCGGCATTCTCTTGGTTTGGAGCCGACGACGCTGATCACTGGGCTGTGAGGCCCGCTTTGCTCGGGGTCCCCGGGGACCCCTGACAAAGCTCGCTCTGGGACTTGGTTTTTCGCTGTTATACGTTGAAGGCGTACATTCGTATCTAGGCGGTTATGGGTTAATGTCTTGTATCTTCATCAACTACGGTTTAATAATCTTCAGTGTACTGGCGTTTCCTGACTGGCCATACACAAACCAATACGGAAATAAACCCTTTCATCTTCAGTCTAGGTCTGCAGCTGGCGTTTACTGATTGGCATTGTTGCAGAATAACAATGTTTAAAACAATGTAAATCAATGTGGTCTTTTAGAGCTCATTAACCCCCGGACCACTTGACCAATTAGAAACGGCCTTATGGAAAGGATACATCTACAGGGCCATACCTGTAAAATGAGCTAAGAACCAGCCTTATAGGACAAATAGTTTGATCTGTTGAGAGCGTAGCAGTAACGAGTC
The DNA here is from genome assembly GCA_023313725.1 of Lithobius niger. NCBI lineage: Eukaryota > Metazoa > Arthropoda > Chilopoda > Lithobiomorpha > Lithobiidae > Lithobius > Lithobius niger. The sequence continues at coordinate 4,283 of JAHWFP010041236.1, forward strand.
GTACCAAGAAGAACAAGAAGCCAAAAATGAATTTCATGGTTTCAGCTCAAGTCCAGATCTCCAATTCGCTTTCGGGGATTTTAATGAATTTTGGTATGCTTGTTGACGAAGTCCAACAAAGCATACGTACGAAATTTAATCGGAAAATATTCACAGATGGCGGAGATATTAAGCATCAAAATTTCGGCTTTAACATCATTGGAGGTTCACCTTTACTAATAACGATGCCGATTTAAAAAACAGGAGCATGAGTTTTATTGTTGTTTCCGCAGTATTTGAGTTTCACATCTCCTAATATAATACTCATTCGGGCAAATGTAAGGACAACGACCACGACCAAAGTGAAAATCAATTTCAATCAAATCAATTCAATTCAATTTGCTTTATTGGGGCCTCGGCCCTTGGCCATGCGCCCACCCTAAACAAAAAACTATATACAAAAGCACTAGTCACAATGGTACACTGAACCACATAGTAAACCGGTATAACATATGTAGCCTACTAACAAGACAGACAAGACGGAGAAGAGGGATCACAGTCGTACCCCGGTCACACGCGCACACTTAGCAACTGCGCGCTAAAATCAGTTCTAGAAATACATGCAACAATAGCTTTAAACTTAACTACAATTGCGATGCACGTCGTTAATCATTTACCTTGCAAACTGTATTTGGTCGCGTGAATGTGTCATTGTCGCTGGCCTATAGGTCTGCACTTTTGCACTTTCCTTGATGAGCTAGAAAAAAAAAAAAAAGAATCTGTGCTTCACTAAAAGCCGAAATATTAAAAAAGGTTTAACGAGCGTTAACCACTCCTGGTCATCTGCCCGAAGCCCTAAGGCCCTATGTAGGCCGAAATATTTTAACCAAACAACAATAGGTCGTTAGGAAAGACGCATTTATTTCGTAGATGCTGACTTGCAGAGCGAAGTTGAATTGTTTTAAAGTGGGCGGCAACAATCACTGCATGCACGTGCGTTAAGACCTCGGTAAATAAAGGAAACTTACTGGCAAAAATTTGGCAGTGCACGGTAGACGTTAATTGTTTCAAAGTTGTTGTAAACAATTTCGGAGAATAACTTAAAGCAGGGGCTTGCTTGCATACTGAATACTGACTTTCTCAGTCATAGCTTTTTTTAAGTTTCAGTAAAATACAGGGGTGTGCGTTTTTTCTGGGGCTGCGCAAAAATATCGGTGGCAAGGGAGGGCGGAAAAGGGGAGAAGAGATGGAAAGGAAGCGGAAGGGGAAGAGGAGGAAGGGTGAAGAGTCGGAAGAAGTGGGGAAGGAGAATGGAAGTGAGGAAGATGAGAAGAGAGGGAAGGGAGAAGAGTCGGAAGAAGTGGGGGAGGAGAATGGAAGTGAGGAAGATGAGAAGAGAGGGAAGGGAGAAGAGTCGGAAGAAGTGGGGGAGGAGAATGGAAGTGAGGAAGATGAGAAGAGAGGGAAGGGAGAAGAGTCGGGAGAAGTGGGAAAGGAGAATGGAAGATGAGAAGAGAGGGACGGGAGAAGAGTCGGAAGTGGGGAAGGAGAACGGAAGTGAGGAAGATGAGAAGAGAGGGGAGAGAAGGAAGGGAGAAGAGGAAACGGGGAATGGGAGCAGGCGACCGGGCCCCCACAACGGGGGGGATCACGTGGACCCACTGCACCCAGGCCCGGCCACTCAAGGGGCCCGCCCGGCCCCCCAAAAAATATTTTCCGCACTTGTTAGTTTGGATGACTATGAGTAATGCACTCGATTTTGTATGTATTGTGATTTTTTTCTTATATTTCCAACAAACAACAACTCCAATTCAACGGCAATGAGCACGGAACAGGAGCACTGCAGTGCAAACCTGTCAGCTTGTTAGGCAGGGAAGCCTTCAAACGTAAGCAGCCCGGATTAATGAATGAACCAACCCGTTACGCACAATTATGGCCGACGAATATTATAACATAGTGTAACTTTTTTTACGATTTCAGTCGGGGGAGGTGGGCCCGCTGTTGTAGTTAGTCCCAGGCCCGTAACTTTTATGTGGGGGCCCTGGAAGGGGACAGTGTAACCTGGCTTACAGTAGACGAATATTGACATGTCTGTGAACGAGTTCGGGTCAGGATCACACCAGGTCGCATTGTGGATGAGAAAATTAAAAGATTAATCAAACAGTTAAATATTTCAAATGTGATTTAATATTTCCAAAATCTCTGCGGGAAAAGTCCTGTTAACATTGTCCCGTTGAAGGAAAATGGGAGGGGAGTAGAGGGGGAAGTAGGGAAGAGAAGAGAAGCGAGGGTAGGGAAAGGGGAAGGGGAGCAAAAGTAAGAAGAGAAGGGGTGGGGAAAGAAGAGGTATTTATTTTTAAGTGCACGGAGGAGGATGGATCAGGTTCACACCTGGTCGTGTTGTGGACGAGTAAAATTAAAGCATCAGTCAAACAATGAAATATGGTAAACGGATTTACTTTTCCTAAGAAGACCAAACACCGGGAGAGGCGATGCCCGGGACACTCAATCCACCGTGCAACATGCACGGATGCCGCATGTTTATTACCCGCTCAGGCAGTCTGACAGTTAAGTCCAAAAGGAAACGTAAATGATAGGTTTGCATCCGTATTTATTTAACAGTTATCGAGCCCAACTGGCTTTCTGTCCCGTTTGTTTATTACTACACACTAGTGCTGTTTTAACGATTTTTATTACGTGTCAAGAGAGACAACAGAGGGAGAGGTTACTATTTGAGATCACTTTTGATGAGGTTCCTGATTGTAGGTTGCACATACCTCATTGTTGCGGTATTAGTCCACGTGAAACCTTATTGCTGACTTAAAATATTTTTGTTACGGTTTTTACTTTTGAGTACGATCAGTAAGACACTGAGTAATTGGTATCTACGTGTAGTGCATCACACCTACTTGACTAAACGACTTCGCTGAAAAATGGTAAAGAAAAATCATAGTATGTATAATCAATAGAGTGAGGAGCGGAAAGAAGTTGATTTACTAAATATTACTAAATATTACTAGGAAACAGGCTTTGGGCCTATTGTAGGCGGAGCGAAGAAAAATTTATTTTAAATTTGTATTTCCTCTCATTATAATGGCTGTGCAATGTTTGCTAATGGTCCTTAAAAAGCTCGGGGTAATATTCATTCGGCTACAGTTGAGCTGAAGCTTTTTGCTGGTGTTTTTTACATTTTAGCTAGGCTACGTTTCATATTAATTTTAAGATACTTTCGTTTGCACCCATATTTAGTATCCGTTTCGTTATTTGCAGCCTCTTTGCGCCGTCGCCGCCGTTGTAAAATACAACGTTAGCCGCCGTGGTTAAGCTGGCAAAGAACGTGCCGCCGTGGTTAAGCTGGCAAAGAACGTGCCGCCGTGGTTAAGCTGGCAAAGAACGTGCCACCGTCAATAATGCTTACATTGTTTATATTTATTGTAGAGTATCTTTCCTAGATTTAAAATATTAACAATAAACCATTTAATTGCAAGCTAAATAATCACCAGTAACGATAGTACTTCACAACTATCAAAAGATTCGAAACATCCGCGGCTCTCTACGCTGCCTTCTACGACAATGTTGAAGCGCACACCTCTGGCACGTACTGCAACGCCAAACGCTAATTTTTTTTTTTAATTGGAATTATTACAATTGTTGATCAGCCGGTGTTGGCTTGGCTGTGAACATAGAATTTAAATAATTCTAAATCCTAATTTTAAGCCAAATTGTTAGTCCCGTTTTAGTTTCGTAAGGGACAACAGTAGAAAAATTAGGCCTATTGGGTTCGATGTTATGCCTATTTATTCTGGCAACATGGGATGGAGAGTGTAGTTACCATAGCAATCTAGAAATCTTGAAATTACAATACGAAGCCAAATTATTGTTCTGTGTTGTGATATAAATACGTGGTCTGCTGTGTCTGTCGTATTATATGAACGGTTTCCTCCTGCAGCGGCGATTTGATGTTTCAAATTTGAGATTCCCGTTGATAGCGTTAACGCCACTTTGGTTGCCATGTTGGCTGAATTCCTGCAAGCATTCTTTTTTACATGAAACGAATGTGAGTCGTTAACGAATCCTTCTGGTTTGTTTCCCATTTGCTTGTCTTCCTCTAGTGGTTAAAGTGTTATGATCAAATGTTATTATTTCGTTGAGTTATGTCAAAAAAGATTGTTAGCTGTAAGGAAGCTACAATGATTTATTTTGGCCTTTTTATTAAAGTTCACTTGATTACCAACAGCACAGTGTATGCTTCGTCGGAATTCCTTAACTATTCACGATTCCAAATTTACAATGGTGAGTGTTAGAAATAAATTCGAAAATTTGTTATTTCTCCCGTAATAATTGTTCGATTTACGTCAAGTTTTGCCTCAGCATTACTGTTTGGGGTATCAAGCGTTGTACCAAATTTCATTCCAATCCGATCTTTCGTTTGGGCTCCACCCAGACTAAAAATGTGCAACCAACAGACCAACGGACCAAGGACCAACCAACCAACATTTTGCAATTTGGTGTCCGTTATAGGCTACGCTTCGCTCGCTCGCTCCGCCAATTACGAAAAATTAAAGAGCAATTACTTCCATTTTGACATGCATGTTTGACTTTTGGATCACTTAGACAATAATTAAACACAAGAATTCCGGTATGAATACGTTACTTCAAAGGGTTTCAAAGGGTTTAACGAGCGTTAACCACTCCTGGTCATCTGCCCGAAGCCCACGTCCGATACTTACGTCCGATATAACAATTTAATTACTGCATCACCAAAACACGACACGGAAATCGCCATTGTTTTGCTGGAACGCTCAGAAATTAATGCCGACAGATGTCACTTTTCGATTTCGACTCGCAGCCGATTGAGAGAGCTGTATTGAGTGTGGGGAGCTCAAGCGTCTGACGGCCTTAGTTGGGCGGCAGTGTAGTGGTCAGCTAAGGCCGTCAGATGCTTGCGCTCCTTACAGTCAATATAGCTATTTCAATCGGCTGCGAGTCGAAATCAAAGAGATCCGTCAGTCGGCATTAATTTCTGCGCGTTCCAGCAAAACAATGGCGACCTCCGTGTCGTGTTTTGGTGATGCAGTAATTAAATTGTTATATCGGACGTACGTAATGTCTTCTTACTGCAATTCGTGTGTTTAGTTATTGTGTAAGTGACCCAAAAGTCAAACATGCATGTCAAAATGGATGTAATTGCCCTTTAAGCAAACAAAAGATAGACGAGTGTGTGTCGCTATGCGTCTTGTACATTTCAAGCTAACTGGCCTTATGTTTTGCCAATCAAAGATAATTTGCTCGATTATCTAAACACGACAAGAAGCCATATATTATACCTTTTTTATTACCTTTTTTTTAAAGTTAGACTTTAATGTGATCTATGCAATAAAACATTACATAACCGTTCCTTCCCGTTTTTCAATGACCTGCGCTTCTTTGGCATCTACAATGGTTTTAATTGTGTATTTGCATCTAACGGCTGAGTACAGCGGTAAGGTACCACGTGAACTAAACACTGAAGCAACATTGGTGTACCTGAAACGTTACAGAAAAAATTGGTCGTGTTCATATAACGTTTTGACTTTGGTTCAGTAACACCTTGCCTTAAACATCAAACGAGTTATTTTTGTTTTGTCGTCGGAGTGCAATCATGATATAAATGAACGTTTGGTGGTGTGATTTCCGCTTTTCGTCCAGTCAACTTCATATTGCAACCTCCTGATGATGTAAACGCAAAGAATTACGAAATATTAAGGATATTTTACCCTGTTCTGCAAGTGTTGCCAACCTTTTTTTCGTCAACCAAGCAAACGAAACAGTCTGCATTAAAGACTGGCCTTTAGGTCCCCATGACAGGTTTAGCAGTTACTAAGATCAGCTGGAGGCTGTAGCTGGGTTACGACCCGGTGGTCGATATGGTCAATATGGTGGCATCCAGTCAATATGTGAAATCCTGGGTTCGAGTCGCTGTCGGGGCAGTTCTCTTTTCTTTCTTTCTCAGTTTAATGTAGCTTGTATTATCTACCCCAAAACAAAACTTGTTAAGGATTCCCGCCAAGCTTTACGGCCGGGTGAAGTCGTGATATCAAACGCCAAGCTCTTTCGCCAAGCTAATCCCACACAGTAATAGTTCGAAGGTTAAATGAAATATCTGAAAATTGCTTACTGCGCAATTTTCAATTATTTCATTTAACGTTTGAAGTATTAGTCGGTGGGATTAGCTTGGCGAAAGAGCTTGGCGTCTAATATCACGACTTGACACGGCCGAAAAGCTTGGCGGGAATCCTAAACAAGTTTTGTTTTGGGGTAGATATCATTGTCAGGCGACCAAAGTCTCCCGATCAAACAAGTTTCAGCTTTTTCTGTCGCATTGTTATTTATCCTCACATGCCTGAAAACAGCCAAACTCCCTTTGCTGTAAAGACACAACTTGTCTAGTGGTCGCCATGCTCATATATTCATATTATCTGGATGTTATCGTTTTATCTTGGCGGGCGACACACTAGCGTCTGTCTTGATCACAAAACCATATTTTATTGCCGATTGTTCACTTCGTTATTCTGTACATTACATTGTGAATTCTGTATAGTTTTAAGTACATTTAAACACAGGTTTTCTGAAAAACATAATCCCTAAGAGTTTTTTAAAAAGAAATACCGGGTTTCACTCGGCTTTATTGGGTATTTTCGGGTTTTTACCCAGAATTCTTGTTGGGTCATGGTGTCTGAAGCGTGGTATACATGGTTCAACCAGCTGCCTGAAGTGTTGAAGTGGGAAGCAGTTGAAAATGGATAAGGGGGGGATTGTCAGAACCCCTGCCAGACATTGTACTGATTAGTAGAGCGATACATGACTGAATCATTTTTGTTTGGTTGATTGTGAAAGTATATTTGTTTGTTTTTATCTTTCATTGCAGAAACTACAAGCGAATATGCAAACGATTCTCTTTCTCTTTGCTTTCTTATGTGGCAGCCATTTTGGTGATTGTGAAATTAAGAGTGAAGAGTACCGAACTCTCAGTAAGTCTCTTTTCGTTTTTACCAGGGGTGGCGTCAAACCCGGGCCTACCCGGGCACGTACGTGACCGGGTAAAAATAACAGTGCCTGGGTCCGTGCCCTGGTAAAAAAAAAAATTATCAGTTATCAAGTTATTTGAAGAAAAAAAGTTTTCAACTCTTGTTCTGCTGTAGAAACTGGATGTTCTCGGCTCAGAGGCGTACAGTGTTGTGAGTAGCGTAAGTTGTAGTGTTTAAGGTAGGCTAAGATAGAACAGAGTGCATGGCGTTGTGAGCCAATTGTACTCGAATAAAAATCAAAAATCAAATCGAACTCTTGAGCCGTCCGCTACCCGCACGGCATTGTTATAGCTAGTAAGTGCTTCCTTTAAATTTCAATCACATTTACAAACACACCATTTTACTAGAGACAGTGTAAACCTATAATAGTTAAGCATGTTAAATGTATGAAAATTGTTATACTGGCTGTTTTTTTGAGAATTTCCCTGTTAATTGTCAGGTGTTTTCTGTTAATTTGCCCGCTGGATATTAAAACTGTTAATTTAGTAGGATACAGTAGTAAGTCCAGCAGGATACAGTAATAAAGTCAAATAACTGGCACGGCAGATTGATAAAACTGCTAACTTAAACTATGATTTAGACACACAAAAAAGCTTATGAACAGAAATATATTTGCTCTCTCCCTAACAAAAAATATTAAGCTGAGCAGCACTTAATAGCATCAAGATCGAGAACAAGGGGGTAGGGTAATGCGATCTCCCCCCGCCCCCTCCCCTCAACCAAAAGTCAAAGTCGGGAAAATTAACCTCTGTCGGTTGGACGAACAGCAAATAGCCGCCCCTCTCCCAAAGAAAAAAAAGTTCTCAAAGGTCGTGTTGCCCGCTTCCCTTCCTCCCCCCCGCCACTATATATTCCTAGATCCGTATCCGGGGTATTACAGGTGTGCCCGAGTGGAAATTCAGACCTAGCGCCGCCCCTGGCGCAGAAGGTGAGAAGTTGATTTTGACTTGTAATATTGATAGCTAGGCTTGTAATTCAGGTTTCACCAGTCTCCCATGTTCAGTCAAACCTCGATACTTAATATTTCCGTCATCTTTCAATATTTTCTACTCATATTTGGTATATTAGCTTTGTTGGACTTGGCCAGCAAGTTTACCAAATTTATTAATATCCGATTTCTCACGTCGGAGATCTCGACCAGCGATGGAATCGTGGCTTTCATTGAATTTTTTTCAATAACACACAGTTGGTCCTCAAAGGTACACGGCCATTTATGAGCACAGTGGATTTTTTTTTAAGTTCTGTATTGGTTGTATTAGTACGCTGAATTAGAGTTGGTTTCCTCATGGTTGAGGCCGGGACTCTGATCACTGGGCTGCTATTGCCCCGTTTGTTTGGGGTCCGTGTGATCCTTCACAAACTTCGCGTTTGGGCTTTTAAAATTGGACCTTTTCCTTTTAGAGGTAACTAGTAAGGCGTTGGCATCCCAAACGTTTCTCATAACTAAAATACCTGTTAAATCACGGCGTTGACGGTTTAACGCACCAAATCAATTGTCAGTTTAGCCACGTACTGTGCACGATTTTCGCTCAGTTCATTAGTATCACAAATTCAAACGAAGAAAACTTAGCTAGTTTTGTTTTGTACATATTTAGTTGACGTTTCTGCATTAACTAAAACAGCTCTTAAATTATGGAGATGATGAGGTAGCAACAGGAGGACTACTGGCAAAAAAAACGGCAAACTCGCATTTTGAGCTTTTTCCCCCACATTTTTACGAATTTTATGCCCTCATGAAGACTCAGTCTTCCGGCTGTTCCCCAATGACAATCTCCAATCTCGAATACTCCCCGACCGGGGGGGGGTGGGGGGGGGGGTGTAACCATTGCTCGCGCCATGTTTTTTTGATTTTCTCTTGCCACAAACACAACTGAATTCACGTGGTTCTTGTGGTGCTATCTGAACACAATAAATTTGCAAAAATGTATTATATTAATATTTGGGGGTGAAATGAAATTTTGATGCTAAAAAAAAAGCCTCAACAGCCATTTTGCAAATTCGACAATTAAGGCGTGGTGGCTTTATTTTTTTCCCCTTAAAGAGTTAAGGCAAGTAGAGTCACGACGCCTTCTCTCCCCCCCCCCCCCTTCCCAACCTTTACTACAGCCCTGCTAAACATTCTTATCAGTGTGTTCCTGTACATGCATAAATACATGGAAAGGTATTTTACTTTACAGCGCCTGTAGAAGTTGCCAAATATAAGGCTCAGCTGCTTTACTCCTTCCCATGTCTTACCAGAATTCAAAGCATCTTTAGGCAGTGGGGAAAATCAATGATAGGGTAAGTATCACACCAACAGGTTAAAATACAAGACGAGGCCAATATCAACAGGTTGAAATACGAGACGAGATCGCGACCATCAGGTTAAAATACGAGATGAAATCACGACCAACAGGTTAAATCACGAGACGAGATCGCGACCATCAGGTTAAAATACGAGAAGAGATCACGAAAAACAGGTTAAAATACGAGACGAGATCGCGACCAACAGGTTAAAACACGAGACGAGATCACGACCAACAGGTTAAAATACGAGACGAGATCACGACCAAAAAGTTAAAATACGAGAAAAGATCACGAAAAACAGGTTAAAATAAGAGACGAGATCACGAAAAACAGGTTAAAATATGAGACGAGATCACGACCAACGGGTTAAAATACGAGACGAGATCGCGACCAAAAAGTTAAAATACGAGAAGAGATCACGAAAAACAGGTTAAAATACGACATGAGATCACGAAAAACAGGTTAAAATACGAGACGAGATCACGACCAACAGGTTAAAATACGAGATGAGATCGCGACCAACAGGTTAAAATACGAGACGAGATCACGACCAACAGGTTAAAATACGAGGTGAGATCACGACCAACAGGTTAAAATACGAGATGAGATCGCAACCAACAGGTTAAAATACGATGAGATCACGACCAACAGGTTAAAATACGAGATGAGAGTGCGACTAACAGGTTAAAATACGAGACGAGATTGTGACCAACAGATTAAAATACGAGACGAGATCAAGACCAACAGGTTAAATACGATTTCTTGTTGCAACTCGTATGGTGATGGCGGCAGACATTCCACACCAAACATTATGAAGCAAACTAACCAGACCCGTGCATGCTGCATGGTGAATTTCCCGTTCTTAGATTCTCTCAGTGCTTGGTCTTCTTATGAAAGTAAATCGCTTTTGCAATTTTTAACAGATTGACTAAACCTTTACTTTTACTCGTCTCCAGTGTGACCTGGCGTGACCCTGACCCTACCTCTGTGCCCTGACATAGGAATATGTCCACAAAATATGTTAACGAAATATATATTTCATTAATGGGATTTCCCTGTCCCTCCTCCCCCTTTTCACCTCTCCCCAGAAAAGCTGTTTAACCGACACAGCCTTCTCATTGAGAAAGCCAGTATTCAGTATGAACGTAAGGCCCTGCTGTAAGTTAATCACCGAGATTGTTCCTACCACCTTCAAAACAATTCACCTCGATACCACACTCCACCAAATAGTTTCAAGTAATTCTCGTTCATGTACCGAGGTATCAACACACATATGTATATGTAGCGATTGTTGTCACTCACTTTGTAAGAATTCATCTTCGCTCTGGAAGCCAACATCAAGGAAATAAATGCACCTTTCCATCATATCAGGCTCCCAATTTCCTTGAGATTTACAACCTATCATTGGTTGTTTTAAAGGGATTTACCTCCCAGTGCCATTTTTCTCGATCCTCTACATCAAGTACGGCCCCAAAGGTCTATTGCTAAAAATCCTTTTTAAAATGTGGCGTCTAGGAGATGTTCTGTTGAATATAATGGAACTTTATTTACTAACGACCCGTCACTAAATCATGCATTGCGCGCGTACAATAATCAAATAATGTTTCATCTCTGCGTGTACATCTACTAATTTTCTAATAATGACCATGTGATCTAAAATCTAATACACTAATGCGGTAAAAATTGAAATTAATTATTCCAATAGATCGCCGAAGCAAAATTATAAGACACTAGCCTAGAAAATTATAAATTGTGATTTTAAAATACGAGAATCATTCCGGTTTGTGACGACACAATCAATGGGTTCACACTGGCTGGACAATTCAGCACGATGCCAATTGAGACAGTAGCTACGTTTTCGTTGTGAGGAACGAAGCTACCGTCTCAGTTGACCTTAGCTGTGGTAAATACGCGCATGTGATCGTCACGTGGGTGTTGTGAAGCAGGCGGAAGGTTATAAGGCAGGCGGTATGTTGCTTTAAAATCATCAGCCTTTAGCCCTTTAGAATTATAGAACTTTATTAAATTACATAATAATAACAAATAATTATGCCTGCAATACATATGTATAAACAGTAGATTTAATGAATAGATAATACCAAAACGAATAAGCCAATATATACAGTACCAAAATGGAATAATATACTATACAGGAAAAGAAATATAAAGTAATACATACCAAATATTTTTAATTAACTACCAAGAACTATGTTGAATTACCAGAATATTAATGAATTAAAACCTACAATTTACCAGAAAACTTACCAGATAACAAACCCATCGCGAAGTTTTGAATTCATTCAACTCTAAAATCTTAAAATTCAAACGTTTAATAACTTTCACAAATTCAACAAGATGTATATTTATCTCACAGTTTTAATTAATAGCTTCGAGCATTACAGTGTATATTGTACATAGAGGAATTGTAATGGTGTAATACAATTATTATTATTGGAGCGAATCGAGGCCGAAGGCCGAGTGGAGCTTCGCTTATGATTACACTCGAATGCAATCTTTGTAATCGCATCGCGCAATGACGACTACATCAATAAAAACATGATTTTGCACATTGATAGTAGTACACCCACAGATGGTTTGTAAAAAAAATACCTATCTACCTCTATTATTGCATGAAAGCTAGGCAGTGCAATGTAATGAGCCATACAAGCTCTGCGGGGCGCACCCACCTTCAACCATAGAGCAAACTGAGATTCTTCGAAATGACATTGTCCTCCATAGACTCTGCTCTTATGTTTTCTTTTTCATTCGTTTTAGTTCAGAGCCATACGTGGTGCCATCAGGAAAAACAGGCGATGACTTATGCGAGACCTGTTTGGTGACTGGATTGAGTACAGTTTCTGTTCCAGAATGCGGGTTACTGATTGCACCAATCGGTTATGGCAAAACACAAGGGATGATGTACGACCTAAAACTGAAATTCGATTTTCTTGACATTTCCTGCAGCGAATGCAAATTCAAAACCAACAAGTAAGTTATCTAGTAATAAAACAAATGTATGTTGCATCTTGCACAAGTTGAGACAAAGTTGAGACCAGTACGGGTGGCCGCACACCGAAATCGACAAAACGTCGCTCGAAGTCGAAACATCATGAGACGTCGCATCTGGTGGAGATACCCCCAACAGACGAAACTAGAAGGAGCTTCACTTTGTTGTCATGAGACGCCTAAAGACACGTAAAGACGTCTCGCGACAACGTCGCATCCGGCGTGTGGCGCTCAGCTCATTCCTATGGTTCTGGAGACATCTGCTGCATGCTGAGACAGAAAATGTCCTGTTGTGCGACTTTTTGTCGATTTTGGTGGGCGGCCGGCCACCCTACAGATGCTGAGAAGACGAGACTCGACACCCGAGGTCTCGTTTGGCCTCGACCCACTTTTTCCTTAAGTAGAACCCACAGCAGAACAAAGTGGGTAACCCATGAGGAACACGTAGACCTGCTGATATTTACTATTGTTAATATTGCATTGTAACTGTCTACTTCCCTCTTCCATTGTAGTTGTAAGAGGAAGGTTGCCAAGAAAGGGACAAAACATACTTTATATATCCGAAAGTATACATTCGGATTAAGATCCTTTACAACTACTGAGTGTATCTCAGGATAGATAAACTCAATCTCGGGCAATTTTGGTTTGAAGTTCGTAATTTTTTTACGTGCCACAATCTACATGAGCAGAAGCATACAACCAGGGATTGTGTCATCCAGAATGCACTGGTTTGGGCTAATACCAGGCTAAAGCAAACAAAGCCTTTCTCAAAAGGCACAACAGAGTCAACAAAAAACATAAATTTCCAAAAAAAGGATGAAAAGGACCTTGAGCATAGGCTAGAACAGTCCACAAAAATGATCTGCAAATAAAGGAAAATGTTTAAGACAATTTTCTGAAATCTACGCACCAACACAACCTACGAAAAAGTAGCAGTTCTATCCTGAAATCAATCACTAGCCTCAAATCGCCAGTCCTCAGCGAAAAACTTGCCGAACATGCCCAGTTAAGGAACGTGCAGATGTTGAATATGAATGTTACAGCAACACGTGTACTGATATGCAAGGGGTTAAGAAACTTTTTGCTCATTAATATAGAACTAGCGGAGTCGCTCGCTTCGCTTGCTCATTCCGCCGCGTCTCGCTGCGCTCGAGGAGAATTCTTGTTGCAACTTACATGGTGCTGACAGACATTGCCAGTAAAAATTATCAAATAAACAAATGTTTAAGGAAGTGATCCGAATAATGTGCGCGTTTTCTTAGTGCGCCAGTTCATAATACAAATGATAAACAAAACTAAAAATGGTCAGTTAAGTTCAATGTAGCAGTAGTGTTTCACGTATTCTCTTTTATCCAACGTAGAAAGACGATCATTTCCACTACTGAATAAATATTTATCCTACAACTTACTAAAAGTGTTTCAGAAAAAGTGCTGTTTCCGATGACGAACGCTGATTTTGTTCGCTTCGCTCACTCAATCAGCGCAACCTCAGAAACGTGACCACCACCACAGCCGACCACCATGAACCACACATCAACAGAACACGCCACGGTTTTTAGTTTAAACAAAACTAAAAATGATCAAATAATGTCATTACAGAGTTGTAATGTTATCATTCAGTATCAATACCTGTTGAACTTTTGGGCTGGGGCTAATGACCTTTTATCCAACGTAGAAAGTCGGTCATTTTCACTATGAATAAATATTTAGCCTATATTACTAAATATTATTATTATTATTATTACGTTTGTGTGTACAAACGTACACACATTAAAAAAGAATATTACAGGGATCGTGTTTGTACTGGTACCTAACCAAGTGGTTGAAAAACGTACGCATGTTGAAAAAGAATATTGTAGGAAACACGTTTGTCTAGTATCCATGGGCTTAAGAAATGTACACACATTAAGAAAGAATATTACACGGAACACGTTTGTACTGGCAACAGTGCGCTAAAAAACGCACATACATCGAAAAAGAATATTACAGCGACCACATTATTTGACCAACTTCTCTCCTAGACCTCAAACATGCCATGCAAGGTACGGAAGCGTCACGAAACTGTTGAGTGATTGTTTGCCGTAAAGCCAACAATTACAGTTGGCCATTCAGTTAATGATTCAGTTTTGTATTTACACGGCCTGCCGGCCGGTTTTGTATATTAGAGTTCGTTTGCGCACGAGAATTTCCGAAAATTGGACAGGAGAAAGAGGAGGCGGAGGCTGAGTAATGAATGAATGAATTTATTGCCAGAGCTGTGGCCCTGGGCCGTACGCTCTATTACAAATGCTACAAAATACCACAGAACACTACTATTAAGAACCAACAACTAAGAACTGACACTTATGTCCATGCTTCCCAATCACACCAACTCTAGCACCAGTCCAGCATGGCTCCACCATGCCACTCCTACACCACTTTTTCCACACCGTCTTATCCACTGCACAGAGACGATACTGCACCACCGTACATCAATCATCGCCCTCCCGGGTGCCCACCCAGATACTATGGAGTGGGAATACACATAGCACACTGTTCAAAGCAGAACCTTCGTTGCCCGGGAGTATTTTGCAACAGCCAGGAGCCGACTATGGGATTCACCTCCCCCCTCTAGAGACAGCAACTATGACAACGTTGGGTGGGTCACACTCCATCGTGCAATCATGCCCTTCTGCTGCGCGTGCAGACGACATGTTATAAGAAGATGCTCCACAGATACCTCCACCCTACAAAATTGCCCACCCTAGCCTATGCTGATGTACCAGGAGCAGAGAGTGCCCTGTGCGTAACCTGGACAGTATCCTCACAGCCTATAGCGGGAGGACATTAAGAACTGAATGCAAGTAGCACCGGGGCTGAAGCCGATACAGCCCACGCCCCGTGCTAGCTCCCTCCCACTCCTATTCCACATGCGAAGGAAATGATCACGTAGAAATGGCATCTCCATCCCGACTGAAGAGACACACCAAGCGTGTCCTCACCCTGAGCCTCCCTGGTGGGGCCGTCTGCCAAAACATTATCTGGGACATCAGTGTGACCCTTCACCCACTCAATGGAAACTACACCCATTTGCTGAGCGGCCCTGAGTTTCCAGCAAATGGAAAACGCAAGAGGATCACGCAGATCCAAATTATGCACTGAGCGACGTATGAATAACAGCGCAGACTTCGAGTCAGTATAGACCGTAAAAGAGGGCAGAAGCAAATCCAAAGCCACATCCAGGGCTACCGAAATGGCCACAAGTTCTCAGTGGGCACTTGACCCCACTGCCTGAACCTTACACCGCAGACAAACCTTCAGTGACAGAACTGTAACACCAATGCCTCCTGTCCACTCTGACCGTCCAAAGGATACACTGCACAGTCCGTGCGTCTGTGGGAAAGCACACCCTCAAGCTCCGGACACCAATCCCACAGGCTTGGTGTGATGACATTGGTAACATCCAACAAGTTTCCTGCAGATAGCTCCAGCAACAGAGTGACACCATGGACAGCTGCACCAAGAGCCTCGCGAGTTCTCGTACCAAGGTTTCAATAATCCCGTAAGTTCCTGCCAACTGGGTCCATGGCTTCCCTACTACTAACATTCCGCATGCAGAGAGAAACCAGCAGCTCCTCAGAGCGGACTTGCAATGCAGGCTCATTCCCCTCTACCCACAAAGCCTGCACAGACGTTGAGACCAAACACTCCGTGGTGACCTCCCCCCCCCCCCCCCCCCCGTGAGGAGGCGGCGGGGTAACAATGTCAAAATGTTACAATGCTTCAACATGTAACAATGGAATTACTATAGACGAGGTGCACATTACGGTTGGGTGCCGGGAAAGTAACATTGTCGTTGTTTTGAGTTAGCTAGCTAGTTGTGGAGAACCAAAATTAAATGGTCTTGATTTTTTTTGTTAAATCTTCAAGTTTTAAACCGTATGGTACGAAGTCTTAAATTTTGAGGCCGAAACTTGGGCGGCTGACATGACTAAGTGACTTATTTACTTTTTCAATGCGGGCTTCGGGAAGCCAATTGAATTGTTTCCGCGATTGTTAGCCATGATACTTCAACAATCCACGTGACCGCCTGGGAATCTGGCTGTTGCAGACATTGGGCTTTAGGGCTTCGGGAGGAGATGACCAGGAGTGGTTAACGCTCGTTAAACCCTTTTTTTTTTTTCAACAATCCAGAATCAACCACTCATCGAGATAACGCAAGCTAAATCTAAAAACACGCTGATGTGTTGCCATCAAATAATAATCATGGGACATACCTACGGCAGAACCTGAACATAAGTATTCATTTCTAATGTCCGTTTTTTCGAAAACAAAAATCGGTGGACAGTGGACACATGATAGACCAGACCGTAGCAATTACAATAAAACGGAAGCGAAAAAAGCCAACAAATTAACTGAGCAAAAAACACATTGTATAACACATTTATGCCAGAGTCTTAAGTCTATTACATGCCCAGTCACATACACACAAGGCCAAGCACGCTAGCTTAGCTTTTTTTGCAAGTGCTGCACTTTGCACAGTCCTTCTTGCATTTGCATTGCATATCTTAGATGCTTCTGGCAGAATCGTCCAATACGGCTAGTACATGCCATAGTTCATCTTGATCCAGCCCCAGCTGGTTGGTGAAGGGAGCTCTTGGACTGAACTACTGTCTGTCCGCAGCTAACATCTCCTCCTTGATACATAGCCCTCTTAACGTACTGTTTTAGAGCTGCCTTTGTTGGAGGAATCAGGCTGATGTTGTTCTTCGTTGCAAACAGCTTCTTTCGAGCTACGTCTATGTCTAAGCATATGCTTGTTCGGTCGTACAGAAGGATAAACAACCTTTAAATACAAGACGTGGCCCCTTCTAGGTGCAGAGGATACCTTCAGGGGTGCACCAGTCAATTCCGGGTAGACAACCCAGATGGCCCATACACTCTTCTTACCATTACCAGTAAAGCTGACATGGTGTCACACCCATTCAGAGCGGGAAACATCAGCAATGCAAAAGCCTTCTGTGGTCCAATCCATGCTGCCTTTTCGTGGGCAGGTAAGTAACGAAAATGGTTTCCCGTTCCAAATGCCAGTCACACTTCAGTGCCTGGTTGCAGGTCTTATCACACGGACACTGCCAACACGACGATGTCTGCATCGACCATCTGAATCATGATCTTGTGAATCATGATGTTGTGCAGCATGCGATGCATGCAGCAATGTACGACTGTCTGCTTCCTCAGGGTTGCATGGAGTGATTGATGCCATATCCTGTTATCAGTGAGGAGACAAGCTATTTGTCCTCTTTGTCGAGTCACTGGCAGCTTGCGACAGGAATCCGAAAAACTCAATCTTGTTTTCTTCGACTCTAAGGAAGCTTGGCCAATTTACTGGTATGGCAGACACTGCAATAACACATCTTCGTACCCCTTTTCGTAGCTGTGTTCTCATCATTTCTTTCAGAAAATCCTTAATAAAAGTGTGCCACACTGGTCCACCCGTATCACATTCTACAGCTTTAAAGACAGAGAGGGTATGAATATGTTACGGGTTAAAGACGGTAAGCCAAAATCTCAACAAGAGTTAAATAAATACGGATGCAACCCTATTTATGTTGCCTTTCGGATTTGTATGTCAGATTGAATGAGCGGGGAATCGATACCCACGACCTTTGAAACCAAAGGCCGAGGTCCTACCGCTGAGCCATACTGACACGGCCAAAAGGAAACTTCCATAGGTAGCATTTAACACGTACATTCAAAAATACACTATCCATTTGCCACTGAGGGACGCTTATTTGCCGCGCCACACTTCAAGTGAAACGAATGAAACACTTAAACGTGACATAAGGATTTAAAGACGGAAAGTCAAAGCCTCAACAAGAGTTAAACAAATACATATATAAACCTATTTTTACATGTGTATATGCACGTATTAAATTCTACCTATGGACGTTTAATTTTGGCCGTGTCAGTATGGCACAGCAGTAGGGCCTCGGCCTTCGTTATCTTCGATTCCCCGCTCAGGCAGTCTGATATATTAAGTCCAAAAGGCAACGTAAATAGGTTTGCATCTGTGTTTATTTAATATGTTACAGGCATACTCATCGAAGTTCTTAGTAAGAACTACAATCAAGAACTACACATGTTAGAGCAGGCGCAGCTTGTTATGCTTTGGCAACATCGTCAAGCCATGCGAGAAGGTCATGCTATTCACTTCTTCGCTTGTCTGCTATAATGCAGGAGGGCATGCTTGCTTCTCGTGACGAAAGAATTCATCTAGGTTTCCATCCCTGGTCTTACAGCCAATATACAGCAGCACGAAAGGTCTTATGGCCTGGCTTATGGCCTTGTTGGTTAGGTTTAGCTTGCCATTACACTGCAACTGAATATTGATGTCTGCTTGGCAGCAAGAGTTGAAGAATTCTTGAAAATTTTGAGAATAGTTTAGCTGCCAGGTGACAACAGCAACAGTGAAGAGTCCACCATCATGCCTACAACAGCATGTATTAATTTACATCACTGTTTACACAATGTATAAGTTTTAAATGATTCAATCTTATTCAAATTACAATACGGGTATTTTCTAAATCATCTAAATTGGTTTGTTGTTAACAGAATACTGTATAATAAAGTGTAATTTATATTAAGGAAAGAGGAAAAGAAGCCAAACAGCGAAAATCACACACTAGACAATAATGTAGTACAGTAAGCCACCTTTATACACTTATTCATCGTAGTTGCACAATCCATCACCATATCGCTATGGCCGCTACTACTGTGGAGAAGCAGGAGACGCGGCCGTAGTGATAAAGGCACCATGTTAGTGATCTGGGGACGAATTGGGTTGCCAGTTCAAATCCGGGTCATGCCTCTCCGACGAAACGTAAGTGCATAAAGGTGACTTACTGTAATGCGTTATTTCTAGTGTTTGATTTTTGCTGTTTGGCTTGTTTTTCCTCTGTCTTTTACATAATTCACAGCAACTTTTGTATATTTATATAATTTTAAACTGTTGATAAAAGAGGATCAGTGTAGTGTAGAATAAAGACTTGTTTATGGACACCCAAGTTGAAGAAACGCTGACATGGCAGACACCTTTAGGAAATTCATAATAAGGAAATGTCAGCTGCGGCTACAGTAGGGGTATAACATATAAAATATAGATTAATACAATACACTACACAAGTAGTATAATTTCGGCCATATTGTCCCTCTCCATTGAAGCACTGTTGGCCTTGCATGTGATTTTTTTCTTGTCCAGGCAT
>JAHWFP010041237.1:0-11473 GCA_023313725.1 Lithobius niger
TTCCGTGGCAGTTATCAGTTTCGGACTATGCCTTTTGGCCTGATGAACGCTCCGGCTACATTCGCAAGGGTTATCGACATGGCGTTGGGCGATGCGTTGTACCAACATGTGTTGGCCTACTGCGATGACCTCGTGGTGTACTCCGAGACTTTTGACGATCATTTGCGCCATTTGGATGATGTGCTTCAGCGACTAGCAAACGCCGGGCTCACAATAAATATAAAGAAGATCCAGTTTTGTGCGCAGGAAGTGAAGTATCTAGGTCACCGTGTAAGCCCGCAGCAACTGGCACCAGAACCAGAAACCGTCACAGTCATCCAAGGGTTTCAGGACCCCAAAGACGTATCCGAACTTAGACGATTTTTGGGCCTCATGGGCTATTATAGGCCGTTCATTGAGGATTTCCACGATAAGGCATTGCCCCTCTTCGATCTGCTGAAGAAAGACGTGAAGTGGGCGTGGTCGAATGCATGTAAACATGCGGTGGAAGCTTTAAAGGAGGCCCTCATCGGATGCACACTTCTCCTGCCGGATTTATCAAAGAGCTTCACTTTGGTTTGCGATGGAAGCGGCTCTGGTCTCGGTTGTACACTTTCACAGCATGTGGAGGGCAAAGGCCTGACACCAGTGGCTTTCGCAGGAAGACGGCTGTCCCCGGCGGAGAAATATTACTCCGTTTCGGAAATCGAGATGGCGGCCATAATGTATGGTGTCAGGAAGTTCCGCTCCTACATTGAAAATACTAAGTGCCACATCCAGACTGATCATTCAGCACTCACCTTCCTGAAGAAGATTCGGAACCCGACTGGACGTCTTGCTAGGTGGGTCTTGGAACTACAAGGGTTCGACTACACCCTCACCTACCGCAAGGGGAAGGATAATGAAGCTGCAGATTATTTGTCCAGGATGCACGAATCTGGTGACATATCAGCACAAGAGGAGAAAGTGCTCATACTGGACAGGATGCCACTCGTCGTTCAAAAGCCAAACTTCCCCTCGCTGCAAGAATTCAGAGAAGCACAGCGCATCGACATAGAAGCTCAGAGATTGGCAGAGAAAGCTACACCACTTGACCTGGATGGAGCTTCGGCCAACAGCAAACCAAATCCTCCACCTGTTGGGTCTGTGTGTCGTAGGGACGGTGTTTTAATGAAGGTGTTCCCACCGAAGAATGTCCGAGACATAGCTACGGGCACGACAACATACAAGATTTGTGTTCTGCTGGCTTTGCGGGAACGCTGTCTGAAAGCTGTGCACGATTCTCCAGCGATGGGGCACTTCGGGACGTGGAAGACCTTGCGTAGATTGAAGGAGGACGTGACGTGGGTAGGCATGAGGCGGGACGTCATCCAGTTATGTCCGGAACTGTGAGGTGTGTCAACTTTGCAAAACGACGAACGCCAAACCAGCCGGGCTCCTGCAACCTATGCCCCCTCCGGATGCACCCTGGCAGCGTATCAGCTGTGACCTTATAGGTCCTCTTCCTATTACCAGCTCTGGATTCAAGTACATCTGCGTAGTTGTGGATGAATTAAGTATGTGGCCGGAACTGTTTGCACTTCGCACAGCGAAGGCAAAGCAAGTGGTACAGTGTATGCGCTGGGTTATCGCGCACTGGGGCCATCCGTTGCGAATTTTCACGGACAATGGACCATGCTTCCGGAGCACTGAGTGGAAAAGGTTCCTGGAATCACAAGGTGTGAAGGCAGAATTTGCTACCCCGTACCATGCTCAATCCAACTTGACGGAACGCTGCAACAAAACGATAAAAAGCCTCCTGCGCTCTTTCACGGAGAAACACCAAGATTGGAACCTGCTCCTCGAAGATTTTGGGTTCGCCATCCGGACTGCAATGTCTGAGTCAACAGGCTACACGCCCAGTGAATTGGTGTTGGGTAGGAACCTGGCTTATCCGTGGGCTGCAACTTCGGCTGCACTACGTCAAGCAAAGGATCCGGAGGCGGCAAAGTGCAGAGCTAGAATCCAGGAAGACACCATCAAGGGCTTTGCGGAGATGTATGTTAAAGCTAGGGAATCAGTCATGGCCTTTCGTGAACGACAGCGGCAGTACTATGACAAAAAGAGGACCTCGTTGTTCTTCAAGGTGGGAGACTTGGTTGCCAAAAAGACTCACTGCCTCAGCAATGCTGCGCAACAGGTGACCAAGTCCCTACAGCCCAAGTTCACCGGTCCCTTTTCGGTCATCCAGCGACCGAGTACTAATACATACATCCTCCAAGAGTTGAAGACCGGCAAGAGGTACGGACCTGTTAAGTGTTAACGTGGTGGAGCTGAAACCCTTCCATTGCTTTGACACTACGGTGCCAGATTCTCCGGTACTTCCCAAATTAGTGACAACAAATGACACACCTTCAGACTTGCAGCCCATCGACGTCACCAAAGTGGTAGGAGGGAACGCACTGCCTGGACATACCTACAATCTACGGGCAAAAGCGCGGCGCCCCCCACAGCACTACCTGGTAGGAGACGGAGTGGGAGCAGCGGACAGCCCATCCGCTGTCCTTGATAGGTCTACGGGTCAAGAGGGAGGAGCCAAGGATGTGGCTGCAGAAGTTGTGGTGCTGCCAACCATGGGCGAGGAGGCGGAACCAGTTGACAGGGTCTCCTTTGACCCACTACCCCAGAGATACAATTTGCGGCCGAGGCACCGGCTGCTCAAGTGGGCGGTGGCAAAGAAACGGGCCGACTCCTTATGTTCCGGCAACGCATGCACCGGTTTGGCGTTGACCAACGGAAGTCGAGGTACCATGTTGACGCACCCAACCGCAAACAAGCGGCTCCCAACAGACGCATCCCCTACACGCGTGGCAAGGCATCAACTGTAGTTAGAGCGCACGTCCGGCCGGAGGGAATTCCCCGTCGTCAAATTCACCGGACGTGACAGACCCATCTCCTCTACGGATCCGAGGGACGAAGTACAAGGCGGTGTGCGCTATTTATGGCAGCGGGGACCTGAGGTGGATGGCGTGCCAGTGTTTGAGATTGGTGATCTTGTCGTAAACAGAGTTGATACATTTACACAGGGCGAGTGTGTCTCCGGCCCATTCAGGATTATCAATAGGAAAACACAGTTCCTTTATGGTGTGCAGCACGTACACGACAAAAATGACATAAGGGAACAGCTGCACGTCTTCAGCCTGGAACCAGCTGGGTCTGCCTGAAGACCGTTCATCGTGATAGATGGTCCTGATGTGTGCTACTGTATCCTGTGGTCCTCTATGTAGGATGCCGTTGGTTGGCAAGTAGGAGAACACTTTGTGACCGAGCATGCGTGTGGATTCAGTTATTGCTATTGAGTAGGAAACATGTATACAAGTGTGAATGCTTTGTACCCTGGAGTGCACGGATCAGTGGAGCAAATCCCTATACATGTGGTAAATAGGCTGTGTTGGAGTGTGCACGGCATGTGTGGCACTTCATAGGATGTGCTGCGAATGGGGAGTGTGCCACTTTCATGTGGGGTTTCTTACGGATTATATGATGTTGTGCATTTTCTGGTATGAGGTGCAGGTAGCACTCACAGTGTTCTTAACCGGTATTCACACGAACGTGCTAGTGCTATTCACGATGCTATGTCTATAGTTCTTTTTTTTACAGTGTTTTTTTTTGCAATGCTATATTTATAGTAATGTTTTCAGTGCTTTACTTATTGATATTTACAGTGCTATTTACATTGCTATGTGCATTGCGGTATGCATGTGCACTGGTATTTACAAGGGTGTACATTACAGTGTTCGTAGGGTGTGTAAACATTGGTACTTGCGGAGGTTGTTTGCATTACCAATTGGCTTGGTCGGTGGGTGATACCATGGTGTACATATTTGTTTCTTTAATTTTTATTTTTTATTATTATTGGTGTTACACAATGATGGTACTTTACTTATATTGTATATTGGAGTAATTGGTTATTAGATAATTTATTTTTTATGTTAGGTTGTCCCTTGCTGTGCCTTCGTTATGATTAGCGGATTTACCCCCCCCCCTCCCTTATCCATGTGTGCTTCCCTATTGCATCTCGTTTAATTGTCACCTGCCCCCCCCTGAAGTGTTTCCTGTCCTCGCTTTTTCCTTGCGTTATTCATTCCTCCCCTACCCCCTCCCCTGGGATTGTTTCCAGACCTTTTTTTCCTTCTCCCCTTGCCCCTTTTGTATTCTATTCCCCTCCCTTTGGGTTGGTTTCCAGACCTTTACTTCTTACTGTTTTATTTATGCCCTTCAGCCCGTTTTCTTTTTTTTACCCCCATCTTACGTTTTTCCCTTTTTAAGTCTTATGTTTACCACACCTCTTTTGGATAATTTTAAATTCTGTGTTTTGTTGAATGTCACCTCTGCCCCCCCCCCCCTTTTTTTTAGATGAGTTTCCGTTTTCCCTTGATGTGTGGTTTTTTTCCCCACCCTCCTATGATCTATATCCAACTTTTTGTATGTTTCATTAAGTTGTCACCCTTTCCCCCCCTTCCCCGACGTTGGAAATGTTTCTTGATTTTACCATCCCGTTAACCGTTCATTGGATACACCCAAGTTTTTTTTTCCTCTCTTCTTAAGTATTTAGTATGTGTACTAATTAAGAATGCCGGCAGTGTTCTTTGTATACCCCCGTCGTTATTTATTTTGTTGTCACACGACATTTAACCTTGGTTAATCGGTTTATTTTATGTATAGGGTTATTATTATTATTATTATTATTATTATTATTATTATTAGCCCGTTTGAGGCTAGTACGAACGGACGCAAGCTTCTCGTCGCTCCCAGGAAATTTTCGTTTCGTAAGGTTAAAATGGGACTATAGAGCTGATTGTGGTGTGTAACTGAGCCTTAAAGACGCCTGGAACAATGCCTGAGGTTCGTACTGGTGATTATAAGTGATTTGGGCTCTCTAACAACGAAGGAAAGTGTTTAGTGGTGAGTAGTGATCGCGTCCATTGTGGTACGGAAGCTGCGCAAAAAAGTATCTAAAATTCACAGTGTTAGATCTCCAAAAAGACAAATACGGAAGCCGGGAAAAGACATAACCGAAAATGAACAAAAACGGCAAATTTGAAATATAAAAGAAGAAAACGATTTTCTGAAAAAAATATTAAAATGTCAAGATGTCAAGAGTGCGAAGAGAAATTGGGTAGTCAAGGTGACTATGTTGTGTGCCATGCTGGATGCAAAGGTAAATACCACAATGACTGTGCAAATATTAGTGTGGCTACTTGGAGGGCCATGGGAACAAAAAAGCAGCAAAACTGGAACTGCCCAAAATGTAGAAAAAATAAACAATCGTTCAGTGAAGGGGAGGAAGAAAGAATACCGGAGAGCAGTATGAACGA
Source organism: Lithobius niger (assembly GCA_023313725.1). Classification (NCBI taxonomy): domain Eukaryota; kingdom Metazoa; phylum Arthropoda; class Chilopoda; order Lithobiomorpha; family Lithobiidae; genus Lithobius; species Lithobius niger. The sequence continues at coordinate 5,337 of JAHWFP010041237.1, forward strand.
AATAAGAAAACTTATAGGCGATATGGAACAGCGTATTTTAAAGGAAGTGAAAGACGTAAGACGAGAAATGAAAGAAATAAAAGAAGAAATCAAAGAAATGAAGCAAGAATTTACTGATATTACAAACGCAATTGAATACATAAACAAAACAATTGAAGAAATAAAGAAAGAAAATGAAGCACTGAAGAAAAGAATGGATGACTTCAGTAAAGAAGAGCGAGAACAAGATGGAGGAAGTATGAAGGATGAATTGGACGAAATTAAGAAAAATCTAAGAGCGGCAGAGCAATATAGCAGAAATAAAAACATTGAGATTGCTAATGTAGAAAGTGTGGAAAACGAAAACTTGCATGATATTGTGGGAAAAATTGCTAAGCAAATTGACATACGAAATTTTCAAAAAGAACAAATTGATATGATACATAGACTAAATTCAAGAAACAAAGAGAAACCAGCAGCAATTATTGTGCAGTTTAAAAACAGAGATGACAGAGAGGAGTGGATTGAAAAAAAAAGAAGGTTGTCACCAACAATGGAATATATAACAATGGAAACCCAAACAAGATTTATATAAATGAAAACATGTCTCCCTATTACAAACAGCTGTTTTGGATGACGAAGCAGTTTGCAAGAGAAAATAATGTGAAATTTGTCTGGTTTAAGTATGGAAAATTAATGATGAAGAAGGATGAAAATTCAAGGAAAACAATTGTGATTAAATCAGAAGAAGACATCAAACTGCAGGGCAATGGCAACTAATGTTGAAATATTCAATGACTTATTTTATGATATTGACGACCATGACAAATGTGTCTTGAATTCTGAATGGAATTTGAAAATCTTGCATTGCAATATTAGAAGTGTTAAAAAAAACTGGGATGAATTTTTGGTAACACTAGAAAATCAAAAAATTAATTGGGACATAATCTTCCTAACGGAAATAAACTTAAAGCAAATTGAAACACTGATTTATAATATAAAAGGTTATAATTCTACTTGGTTGACACGGGAGAATACAACAAAGGGTGGGGGAATTGTTGCTTTTGTAAAGGAAAACATAAATTATGATCATGAAGAAATTATGTTGGCTCAAAATCAAAACTTAGTAATCAATATAAGTTATGGGGAAAAATACTACAAAATAATTGGGATGTACAGGAGGCCCATGACAAAAAAAAGTGACTTCTTGAAAGATTTAAAGGGATACCTAAAAAATAACATACAAGAAAAAAATCTGATTTTAATAGGAGATGTAAATATTGATATTCTGGAGGATAAAAAGGAAATAATTAGCACTTACGATCAATTAATCTGTAATAAATATTTAAATCTTTTGGCTGAACATGGATTTGAAATGACAAACATAAGCCCAACTAGAAGTGAATTGAAAGAAGGTAAGGTTGTTGAGGCTTGCTTGGACCATGTTTTCAGTAGAGTAATAGATGCAAAAATAAGGAATGGAGTGATCGAAAGAAAAATAGCAGATCATTATTTAATTTTTATCCTGATTGAAATTAATAGAAATGAGAAGAGCAGAATAGGGCAAAATAACACAAAGGAGGAAACAAATGAGAAGAGGAAGGAAGAGGAACCTTTCTTTATTTATGACGACAAAAAAATCATTGCTGCAATAAAAGAGATAAATTGGGAAGAAATACTAAGCAGTCTAGAACAACCGGATGAAATCTACAATAAAATTATTGAATTACTAAATGGTATTTATAATGCATATAAGAAAAAAATTGACAAGAAGATTGACAATGAAAACAATTTAAAATTTAAGAATAAATGGATGAACATTAAATTAGCAGAAATGATTAGAAGCAAAAATTTACTATGGAAAAAAATAAAAAATAAAAATAGCACAACTTTTGAAAATATTAAATTAATAAATGACTACAAATCACAGAAGAAATTGGTGCATAAAGAAATTCTAAAAGCAAAATACAGTTTCTTTGAAACAAAATCAATGAAAGTAAAAATAACATTAAAAGTATGTGGAGGAAAATTGATGAAATGACGGGCATTTATAAAACACATGATAACGATGTGGCGATTATAAATGAATTCAAAAATATAAATTTAAATGAACTATGTAATAAATTTAATGAACATTACGAATCAGTGGTTCAAAAAATTAGTTTGAAATATGTAATGATGAAACAAACTTTGAAAGAAATGGATAAGCAAGAGGGTAAGGTTAATAAAAATGTAGCGTCTATGGGAATAATTGATTTTGATAGAATTGAAATAAAAAATTCTTTAAAAGAAATAAAGGTTAAAAAAGCAATGGGTTTTGATGGGGTTTCGATGAAACATTTAAGGGAAACAGAAGAAGAAACATCAATTTTTTTAGAAAAATTAATTAACAGTATACTAAAATGGGAAAAATGGCCAGAGAATTGTAAAGTACAAGTAATAAAACCAATATATAAAAAAGGAAAAAAGAATGAATTTATTAACTATAGACCTATATCTTTATTACCAGCTATTGATAAAATCATCGAAAAACTATTTAACAACAGAATAACCAACTACTTAGGAAAAAATGAGATACTAAGTAAAAATCAGTATGGATTTACAAAAAATAAAAATACAACTGATGCTCTCTGTACATTAAATGACTGGGTATCTGAAGCTTTGAACATTGGTAAATATGTAGAAATAGCATTTATTGACCTACAAAAGGCGTTTGACACGGTAAATTATGACAAATTATTACAAAAATGTAACATGTATGGTTTAAGAGGGAAAATGGAGAACATCCTTAAAAGCTACATGAGAAATAGAAAATTTTGCACTAGAATTAAAAATATGCATAGTAACCTTTCTTATATGAAGATTGGTGTTCCACAGGGATCAAACCTGGGACCACTTTTATTTTTAATATACATTAACGAAATAGAAAAAATTCTTGAATATACAAAAATGGTACTTTTTGCAGATGATATAGCAATTGTATCAATTAACTATAATAAAAGAATTATGGTAAAACACTTACAAAGTGATCTAAATAAAGTACAAAATTGGCTTTTAGAAAATGAATTATTTATTAATGAAGAAAAAACTGTTTGGATGGAGATAAAAACTGCTCATATGATTAATGAAAATAAAGAGAAGATATTTTTGCATACTGAAAAATGTTTCATAAACCACACTGCAACAGATGTAACATTGTGTAACAAGACATGTATTGAAATTAAGAAAGTTAATTCTTTCAAATATCTTGGAATAAATTTAGATGATAGATGGAACTTTAATAATCACATAACTATACTAATAAAAAAAATAAGAAGCATTTTACCAAAATTATATACATTAAAAGATATACTTAGTAAAAAAAATCTACTAACAATTTATTACGCATGGATTGATTCACACTTGAGATATGGGATTGAGGTTTATGGAAATTGCAGTAAATATATGATGGATAAATTACAAAGTATACAAAACAAAGCAGTGAAAATACTTTTCAAAAAAATAAATTCGGAGGAAAAAACAAAGGAATTGCTTGTAAGGAATAAAATTTTAAACATAATGAGGTTAAAAAATTCGGTCATTATTAAAAAATATTTTTTCAAACAAAGCATTTTACAAAAGATGTTAAACACTAGGTCGTTAAATAGAAAGAATAAAAGAAAATTTACATTACCGAAAATTAGAAACGAATACGGCAAAAAAAATTCGTACTATTACATTGCAAATACATTTAATAACTTGGACGTAGGTTTTGTTAAGTGTAGTACGTTTAGAGAATTAAACAGAATAACAAAAAACCCATTAATGATAAATGAAGATTGATTTAAGGAAGGGGTACTTTAGATAACATAATATACTAACTGAGGTATTGAGATAGCACATACAAGGGCTTAGATGCCCTTCGTGCATCTCCTTTTGTAAAATAGTTTTTTGATTTTGTTTTCGTATTAATTTATAGTATTTGTATTAATCATCATTTTATGAGTCGATATATATAGAATATATTTGTGGTGTTGTTGCTGTAACATAAAATGAAATAAATTATTATTATTATAAAAAACAAAAAAAACAAAAAAATTATTAGTATTATTATTATTATTGGCTATTGTTGGACTATTGCTTCTTTGTGTCTACTGTTATTAGTGTTATTGTTATTAGGGTTATTATGATTATTATTGGTATTATTGATATTATTATGGGTTATTATCGCGATTTTGTACTATTTAAGTTATATGCTTTAGTGCTTTCCTCTCCTGTGTGTTGCACTATTCCTTATTCCATTCTACCCGCCCATTACGATTTTTTCCTATCTTCATTAGATGGCCTTCGTTTCCTCCCCCCTCCCCCGAGAATGTTTGCCGTATATTTTTCCGTTATTTCCTACTTTCCATTTCCCCCCTTGCCTTGGATGTGTTTTCGCGCCTCCCCATCCTGTGCTTTTTCCCTGTTTATGTTCCGTTCTTCTTATATCTTTTTACCCTTCCCCCCACCCCTTTTTGCCCCGGTCGTGTTTTGGGGCCCTTTTACCTTACTTTTTTTTAACTATACACACCCTGCATACCCCTTGCCCTCTTTTGGGCTCTATTTACGTTTTCATGTGTGGTGTAACTTTTATTTGCACCTTTTGTGATTTTTTTTAACTATTTGGAATATATTTGGGTTTCTATTTATTGGGTAATGATGTTGGGTCCTAAGTATATTGGGGCTGAGGCCTCGCCCCGGTATATGCGGGACACATTATTTTCCCAGTTTCTGGCCCGCCCCCCCGGTTCTTTCATGTGTGTTCCCTGGCTTTCCCTTACTTCGATTTTGTCCAAGTAAGTTTTTGTTATTTCTCCTTCTGTCATTCAGGGGGATAAATATGTGTGTGGCGCCGATTTATTTACAGGGCAGTTGCATTTAGTGTCCTGTTTATTATTAGAGCCTTGCTTTTCCATCGTTTTTATTTAGTTAATCAGGTGCTTGATACAATGTAGTGATTTAGGATTTTTTTTTTCCCTCAGGCTGGAAAGTCTTAGTGCATGCCAATTCTTTATTATATTTGTGTCATGTAGCATTTATTTATCGATTTGTTTGGGGTAGCGTTGTTTTTTTTTATGTTATTGTGCGCATAATGGTGAAACGTTTTCAACTGTGCCAAGCTGGCGACACAGGGTGGGGGCAGGTTTGACCTTCTAGAAATTGGTGTTTTTGTGTGTGCTACGGCCAAAATTGGGTAGGACACCACAGCCTTCTGTCCTTGAGGGTTAAGTTCGCCGAATTGGCCTCGACCTTCCAGTGCCTTTGGAAGGTCGTTACAGGTTCGGCGATTCTGGGTAATAATGTTTCACCACCTGTTGCAAAGGGTAGGAGGTGGCTGAAGGGTGCAAGGGCGCTCGGACCTGGTGGTGCACCTTAGGGGCCCGGATTGCTGGCTGCTCATCATTGGTGGAGAGAGGGAGCTTACGTGACGTATTGGGCTTAAGTGCGAATAGACCAACAATAGGGGAATTGAGTCCCGCTCTTCTGACGTCACGAGGTGCTGAAGGGTGCTTATATACAACGTGCGACGGGAAATTGGGAGAAAGAAAAAAAATCTCATCTTTTGATTCTACATCTCTGCTCGTAAAGTTGCCGGTGGCACTACCTCTTGAAAATTAGTGATGCCTGGTCTATTTGGTCGAGGTCGGTGGCAAAGGGGGTCCTCATCACGGCCGCCACACAGCCCGTGGTCGGGTTTTTCCCGTAGGCCCTTAGGACTGGTACGGGAAGACGACCCAATGGATTATAATTGGCGCTGGAGAGGTAATGGACCTTGGCGCCTACCAAGCGGCACAGCTGTGGGATACGGCGGACCGGCTTGCCTTTCCTTGGATGAGAAGGGATTTGAGAGATTTTCATGATTATGAACATTTCTCTCAAAGGCGACTCCTCCGCACTGATTGGAGAGATGAACCACCTTCTTTGCCAGCGTGGGAATCCAGAAGACGAGAGTTGAATGCCAGGGCTGTGGCACACCGAGAAAGAGGATCGGGTATTGCGGTGGTGAATCAATCAGTGGGCCTGGGCTTGGAGTGCGCGGAGGGCGCGGCGACAGGTGTCCCTGCTGCCGTGGAAGTGATGCCAGCTCCCGAGTTGGAGGGCGCGGTGGGTGAGGCACGTGCACAATCCCCCCCCCC
>JAHWFP010041240.1:2938-16995 GCA_023313725.1 Lithobius niger
TTATTATTATTATTATTATTATTATTATTATTATTATTATTATTATTATCACTTTAATATGACATCTTTTATTTGTAAACATTTACAAATACTTTTATTTTGTGTGGTCTTCGATGCATCTTCTATGCTGCAGTTAAAGTCCTACCAGTGAACCGCTCAAAGAAATGTTGGACTGTTGTGTTCAACCAGAGGGTTGCAACTGACCTAGGAACAATGCATTCCAAACCTTCGCAAGCAGCATTCCTTCCGGCGCTGCGCCGACGTCAGTAACGCCAACATGGCGCCAGCCAACTTCCGGTTCTCGTCTGAATGAGATTCGCGGGAGGCCAATCCTACAATCAGTTTATTAATTTATTTTATTTACAAAATTATTGTAAACCTTTACAAAGATCATGAGAGCAATTTCAGATTAAAACAACAATTTTAAAAATAGAAGAAATATGGTTGTTCTCCATTCTCGCTAAATTTCTGTCGTAATAATTGGCGACGAAGACAATGCATATATTGAGCAGGTTGCAACAAATGTGTAAACGCTGTATATCTTAAAAACGATGCAAACATCAATTTATAAAATCGAACAGCTATTGCAAAATTAGGTCAAACTTTTGCCTGTGCTAGAATAAATTTTGCAAAGATAAACCACAGTTTAACTGTAGCTATGCCTGTTTTATCCTACTCGTCGGATTTCAGCGTTTTGCACTCCATGACAATCATTATGGCGGTTGCCATCCCATAATCTCAAAGCGGATGTACCATATTTGGCTGCGTGAATCTGCTTGTTTGCGCAGTTTACCATTATATTGTTCTAGGCTCAACTTCCTTTTAACGATGGAAGACGCTTAAGTTTCTTTACGAATATCTCCACAATACATGTTTGGAATGCCTGTTTCACTCATATATTGTCTCGCTCGATGCTGACAACATAATAAATTACCAATATTAGAGACCAAAAAAATAGTGAACAGAGGTTCTGACTAGAACATTTTTTGTTCTGTCGACGTGATCGATTCAGGTCTTCCACGTAACGAAAGCGTTGGACACAATCGTCAGCGCTTTGCCACCGTCCGGTGCTGCCACCGCGTGTCGAATCCGAAATTCTACCAGATAATATGAATATGGTGATGAGAAGAACGAGGGAACTGCATGGTTTTCACAAGAAGGGGAAAATCCCAGTTTGAGAGGAATATATCAATTCAAAGAGAAAAGAGTAAATAAAGGAAGTTCGTCGGCTGTACAAAGATTTCGCCCTTTGCTTTGGTTTCGCCACTAGTACGGACGACGGTGACGTCATTTCCAGTGACGGCAGGTTGCTGTAGAAATTCAAAATTACTGCATACGCCGAATTTATTCGCTGTTTTCATCCCAGTGTTTTAATATTAACTAAGAATTTTTGTTTAGGCAGAAATTAATATTTGTGCAAATAAAGGATAATCGTTAAGAGCGAAAGCCTTCGTGTGCAGTGGAAAGGAGAAATAAATATATAAATAAATAAATAAATAAATAAATAAATAAATAAATAAAGGAGAAATAAATATATAGAAATCGCTGTAAATAATAATAAGGAAAATTGGAAGCCATCAGCGAAAATTATATACTAGAAATAACGTAGTTAGCCACCTACATGCACTTACGTTTCATTGGAGTGGCATGACCCGGATTCGAACCAGCAATCCACTTCGGCCCCAGCTCACTTGCATAGCGCTTTAACCCCTATGGCGGTTCAGGACCGTCGGATCGAAAATCCAACAGATAGAAAGTATCGCATGGTCCGTGAGATAGAAAATTTTCGACCTGACGGGAAAATGTTTTTCCATTTCATGGGATTTTTTTTCGATATAACGGGAATCATTTTTAAAATTTATAATGAGATTTTTTCACATGAACTAAAATTATATAGCCAAAGTCAATCCATTCTTCTACAAAAGTATAGTAAACAATATGAGTAAGATCATTTTCAACCCCTAATTTTATGTTATTAGTATAGTAGAGTCTACTTTTTCCAAATTCTATGTTTATTTAGCACTAAGTTCAGATGCAAACCTATTTACGTTGCCTTTTGGACTTAAACGTCAGACTGCCTGAGGGGCCGTTCAAGTATTACGTCATCAAGAAATTAGCCATTTTTAACCCCCCCCCCCCTCGTCATCGATCGTGGTCAATTGCTCAACTCCCCCTCCAGTATTACATCATTTCTAACCAGGCCCCCTCCTTCTCCCATAAGAGGGAGTGTTTTCCCAGTATTTCCCTATGTTTTTCTGAGGACCTTTTTTTTTGCATTTTTCTACCCTTTTATTGGGATATCGGTGCTTACGTCATCAACTGGCCAACTCCCTTCCCCCCTCGTCATCAATCACCACAAGCTGGCGAACCATACTGGTTAGCCATGCCCTTTTTCCCCCATGAGTACAAAAACAATATTTTACTTGATGGGAAAAAAATTCTATTCGATGGAAAAAAATTTCTATCTGATGGGTAAAAATTTCTATCTTTTGGGAAAAAAATTCTATCTGTTGGGAAAATAACATTTTCTATCTGACGGTATTTCTATCCCGTGGGACGTTCGATCATTTCGATATGATGAGTTTTAGATCTGACGGGAGGACACCCCTATGGCCACATCCTCCACTGGCATAACGGTTCAGTGAGTTATATTTATGCCAGTGGAGGATGTGACCACAGTGGTTAAGGCGCTATGCAAATGAGCTGGGGACGAACTGGGTTGCCAGTTCCAATCCGGGTCATGCCACTCCAACGAAACATAAGTGCATAACGGTGGCTTACTGTACTACGTTATTTCTAGTGTATAATTTTCGCTTGGCTTATTTCCAATTTTCCTTAACAGTGGAAAGGAAACACTGGGGAACTGACCAGTGGTGGTGGTAAACTGATTAGTGCCGAAGGTATGGATGGCAATAACAAACCTTAAGATATTTTTCGAATTAAACTCCTAAACAGTAAGCAGAAGCTGAAGGGACCGGCCTTCATATTTTTTTGAATGGGGGTTTCCTGTGCAATCGTTACAATCGTTCACTTCAGGTGTTCGTTAATTCAGGTGACGTATAGTATACCATATAAATTTCACTTGGTTATGCTTAAGATAAATAAATATAACTTATGAGTTTATACAAAATACAAAAAACTATATGCACGCATAAAATTATACATCACATTTCCTGCAGAGGTAAAGGGCGCTGCAAAATGCAGATGGTAATCGAGAGGAGGAACAGTGTGAATTGGAAGTACAGTAGCTCAAGATTGGATTTTGCAACGGTTACCGTAATCCCCAAAAACGGTTAAACAAATAATTTGAAAATAGTTACATTAACCCTTTATTAAATGTCTTACGCTATATTAAATTTTTATTAAATATCTGTGCAATTTATATTATTCTATAGTTTCCCAACGTTACCGTAAATTAACGCCTACCTAAACCAAAAAAAAAAAAAAAAAGATAAAAAAAAATAAGTTCTAACCTACAACGCAAGCTTTGCATGGGGCACCCGGGGACCCCAAACAAATCGAGCAAGCTCATCTCTGTGATTAGCTCAATTTTTGCAGGAGGTACAGATGTATGACAAGATTTAGATTAGGGGTTTGAATAACATCTCTGTAATGTGTGGTGCAGTGGCAACCCGGACCACTGCACTGTGACTGAGGTTGGCGCTAATGACCAAGTTGTCGACGCGCCATTAAGCCTCAATCCCCCCCCCCTCTGTGATTAGCATCGTCATAACCAAAGCAACTACTCGTACTGACCAAAGGTCCTTATGATAGGTCAAGAAAGACATGGTATAACCCTTTCATGCCCGAATTATTTCTGGTGAGGTTCTTTTAATAGGTTAGTCGCTAGATTGACTTGGATTGGAGACTGGGATGCTAACCACTGGGCTGTTGCTGCTCGCTTTGCTTGGGTTCCCCGGGGACCCTCACAAAGATCGCGGCGTGCCTGGGGACTTACTTTTTGCTCCATATTGTGGCTGTTGCCATTTGTCTACTGCTGGCTTGAAGGGATTATGAGAAAAAAAAAACCAAGACGGGTTAATTCGGACGTTGCGTGAAATGCTATAGACTACAGTCAAGAAGATCATACGCTGTCCTTTGCTATGGCAACCGAACAATGCATGCCGCCATCTTGCAACGGAGGAAAACAATCGTGTTTGAAGCAATCAGACGAAGTTTGGCTGGTTTAGCCTCTCCCAACTCTTTTACGAATGGCTGAATGGGTGGAAATCGAAAAAAAGGACGAACTTCGTTCATTGCCACAACACAAAATCCTACAACTGTACCTCATTTTGATGAAAAAAATATGACATCAGCGCTAATTAAATACAACAACAAAATTTTTTCTTAACGGTGGGATGGCGATCTTTCTTTCCTCCACTGAAAAGGGCCAAGCCAGAAGGCATCCAAGGTCACGTGATGACAGTGCCACCGCGACGGTGACGGCTATTGCCATGCAGTGGTGCCGTCGATACTTTTTTTTTTATGTAAACAAGGTCCAAGAATTGAGATTGCATATACGCAAATATTGTAAGCCTTTTCCCCCGTATAATTCGCCTAAAAATAGATCCAAACCAATTATTTTGTGGAAATGAAGGTATGACATATAGCCGCTCTTGAAGGCAATAATGGCGCACAAGTTCATATATATATATATATACACGTAATTTTTAATTATCGAAAGGCAACCCTTTCTTGGTCACAAGGAACATGAAAGATTCAATAAAAAATTAGCAATAATCGTACCATGTCTTGTTCTGTTTTGAATTAATTTTATTGAATGTTTCTTGTTCCTTGTGACCAAGAAAGACTTTGCCTTTCGAAAATTATAAATTACGCATATATATATGAACTTGTGGGACATAACTGCCCCCAGGTGCGGCTGTATACCACCTAATCAAAATTACATTTATCATTAATTTTGAATTTCCTTCGAAACAAAACGTTCGCCTTCCCACATCTCATCCCTATCCTCTACAAGTAAATTATACGCTTCAAAGGTCTTTTCGACAAGGCCCTGTGTTCTGCTTCGTCAGACCAGAGCATCGTGTACGTCCTAAATCAAAGGAAGACTCACATTATGCACTAAGGGGGTCTATCGATCTGCCAGTTATTTTGAACCCTACACTAGAGACGTAATTACGTAATTAGAGTACTAGAATGGCAATTCCTCGAGACCAGCTCACCCTGCTTGCTTTCCAGGAAAGATGTTGGTAAAGAGGTTAGCCATCTTGTTATTTGACGTGCCCAGTTATTGCGCCTAACGATCCGCCGGAAACGGCTCTTCTCTAGTGGCCGAGTTTAGTGAACTCGGAAACAAAAGAACCTTTGGAGAATTACGTAGGATTAGCGACGAAGAGGCTTTTAGTTTTCGAAGAGATTAATTTCAGGGTTTAGTGCGACCAGACTGCGCTGCTCAGGGAATAGTCATTTTAAAGCTGCTCTTTCCGGCAATGAGGCGCCAGGTTTAAAGGAGGTGGCCAGCAGAGAACACCAATAAGCTTAAGTCTCTTTTCACACGTCATAAACAAAGCGTGCCGTGTCACTCCGAACCATGCAGTTTGATTTCACACGTAATAAATAAAGCATTCCATACCGAACTGAGCTGCAATTTTTCGTGCCAGCTTGGCCACCTGTCAGAACCAGTGTTGCCAGATGTCTGATGCAAGAATTTGCTCCCGAAATTACGGAGCTGTCCCCCTAGCCTAGAAAACCCCTGAAAAAAAATTTCAATATCCGTAGTTAAATAAAAACACTTTTTCCCGTAAACAATAATCACAAAAATAATTACAACATTAAAAAATAAATAAATTAAAAAACTATCGTAATAACTCCGTTGTTACATGTACATTACTCCTAAGGTGAAACTGAAAGTAAAAGTTATGAAAGTAAAACTTAGTTTTTTTTTTTACTTTCTTATTTGCCATCTTCCATAATAATCGTAAATCGGGTTACTAATCATGTTAAATCAGGTAAAAAAAAAATTACCAAGACAACTAGTGCTGCAATTAGGGGTGGTGCAAAGGGTGCAAAGCAGCCGGGCCCAAGAGGCAGGGGGGGGGGGGGGACAAAAATTCACGAGTCAAGGAGCCCAAAAGAAATAATCTACTCCAAATTTCTACTACAATTCAACACAAAATTCTCTACGATTTAGGCAGGAATGACAGCAACTTTGCTCCCAAATTTGCTTATTTATTATGAAGGGCCCAACAGTTTGCTATTGCACCTCTAATTCGAAAATGCAAGTTGCGGCACTGCTAACAGCAACAACCAATTTTCCTCTGCGTGGTGCTAAAGAAACAAAACGTACAGTTTACAACTTTAAACAAAGTTGATACAACACAATAAGTTTTATTGATGTTACTTGCGACATAGGCCTACGCTTAGGAAGACATGCATTTAGTTTATTACGACGTTCATTTCTTAAGAATTCTGCAGCTTAGAGCATGACTATGATAACAGGATGACATGGAAGTAAAACCAACAAATTCTGCCACCCTATAGAATTACCCCCCTCCCCAATTTTTTTCACCCCTCCCCCGTTTTTCCCCCCAAATATTTTCCACCCCCGTTTTCATCCCAACAGCAATTAATACCTCAGCTATGGGGATGAAACCCCCTATCTAGCAAGACTGATCAGAACGTGCCGGCGCGCTTAGGTATGGCACGCTTTATTTATTACGTATGACATTCAACGGGTTTCGAGCCGCACTATAGTTTATTCCACATTATGTTTTCAGAAAACTGACTGTATGATGCCACGTTTTTTTGCATTATGAATGCAAAAACTTGTGAATATCACACTTGTAGAGCCTACACAGTTACTGTTACAGTCTACGAGTGGGATATTTACATGTTTTTTGTACTCGTAGCGGCAGGAAACGTGGCGTCATACAGTGGAACAAACTATACATTATGCACTTGAGGCTCCCAAAACGTAACCCATAATGGTGACAAGCATAAGAGAACGAGGGGAGGAAAGATAGAAGTCGGAAGTGAGACTGATCACATGATACGGAGGTAATTATTTGCATAGGCCAAACCTGACAAGAGGATGCGTAAAAAACGTGGCCGACCACACTCTTGAAATTTATTAAGTGTGAAATCAAACTGTGCGTCACATGTTGCCATGGTCGAGGTCGCCACGGCACGGTACTGTATGGTTCAGCTTCAACACACGCTGAATTATTATGTGCAAAATTGGTAATATCCGACGCTGCGCGGCATCGCGGTCACTGCAAAACATCCACGTAAAGCAAAGGTTTTTTTTTCTAAAATTCGAATGTTTAAGCCATTGGAGCATCATTATACCGTTTTGAACCACGTTATTAATGTCAGTGTACGAAAATCGATCTGCCTTGCCTAATAGCATAAAGTGGGTCGACTCAAACTCTATGCATGTCAACAGTTCCAGTTGTCTTTCAATGTTGGGGCGGGGGGGGGGGGGAGATGAGGCTTAATGGCGCGTCGACAGCTTGGTTTCAATGTTGGCCGAATCAATATGGTCTCTAATTTGGGTCGTCCATAGGTATGGCTGTTAGGTGAATACAGTTACTTAATGAAGAGTAAACATTTATTGAAAGTAGTGGCGAGTTCAAGAACTCAGGACTTTGCCGTAAAATCTTTGAACGTTCGTGTAGTAATGTAGTATGCACACGAATGTTCTACGCCCTTACAGTAATTTAAGATGATTCAGATAGACGCTTACAGTTACTAGAAGAATTTGTAGATTTCCTTCAGAAGGATATTATTAATGGGCAGCGAGTGAATTACAGCGATGAGGCACGGTTTCACTTTTGGTGCAGAGTTAATACATACAACTATACAGATGCCGACCCTCATGTGGCTTGTCGAGCTCCCATTACAACTCTGGCACCAGTGTGTCGGCTAGCAGGGGCATTGTTGGCCCATTCTTCATTGATGGTACTCTCTAAAGTGCCTTTTATGTCCAGTTACTTCGGGAGAAGGTACAGGAGATAATACTCCATATAAAAAGCGAATTATTAGAAGCCTTGGGGCTGAAACGACCTCAACCTATTTTCAAACTTTCAATGGATTAGAAGTCTGGTTTGCTCGAATGAAGTCCGGATTCCGGATGGGACTGCCTAGTGATCCACTTTTGGTAAGTACAGTGTGATGAGGACCAAATGTCCTGGCAAGATGAGGACCAAATATCTTGCCAAGATGAGAACCAATAATGTCCTGCCGATGTCATTTTTCAGCAGGATGGTAAACGACAACACTACGTTGTAATGGTGAGGGCTTTCCTTGATGATAATTTTACATAGAGTTCGATTGGGAGAAGAGGAACGAGCGAGCAGCCAGCTAGATCTTCAGTGTGTTCAGCGGACTTCAGTGTGTCCGAGCCGGTTCGTGATCTTGTGTATTCTCATTCTGAGCCACAACGAGACCTCGGATCCATTAAATTAGCAGCCGTGAACATGAAACGCCAACATATGAAAGATTCGTGTGCTGAGCTTTAAGCATGGTACTTGGTGTTACCCGGGTAACGTTGCATTCCAGGGCAAATAGTCTAGCCGAAGCGGCTCCCTTACAGCTACCAAGATCTTGGCTTAAAAGGTCGGTAAATAATGGGACTACGATAAACCTAATTCTCCGTAACGTATCACTTTGTCTCTTAAATTCGATCCCGTGAATTCTACAATATCTAGCAAATCACAACAAAACTAGTAGCATTCCCATCTTTCACACGGTAATTTGACAAGGTCCACAAGGTAATTTCGGCCAACTTAATTAGAATTATACCCATTTTCCTCAAGTCCCCAACATAAATTCAGACCAGTCTGTCGCACCCTGTTGTTTGGGCATCACAGCAACCCCGTTGTTAGCTGATTTATTTATAACTTAAACCAAACAATCACCCCAACACTGTTGTTATTCCGTTAGACCCTAAGTAAGTCTGATTCCCTGACGTTCGAAGTTAGGCCCTACGCAGAGGTAAAGTGCCCCCGTGTAAGTGAGGCGAACCTGAGCCTTCCAACGCTCCGAATTATAAAATTAAAACATCAAGCGGACTGAACCCAGAATTTTACCTCTTTTTCACCATCTCAGCTTAAACTAAAATCTAGCCCACATGTAAAATTATAGCTCCTCCCTTAGCTGTGGCGTTAGTGCTGAGGCTCAGTCGGACGTACCAATAATCGCCACAGTATTTGTGCGATGCTGATTGCTTATCTTTTTATTGTATCTCTTTATTTAGAGCTTTAAGTATTTTTAAGGCTTACATAGGTATTTTAATACGAATCTGTAGTATATGCTTGTCTCTTTAATTCATTCCTGATAATACTGTATGTACTATTAAACAATTTGCACCATTCAGCCTTAACTTCTAACCTCTAAATACAATTCTATTACTGCTAATTCAAACCTTAAATACCAAGCTTTAACAATAAACCGTGTGATCCCGAATAAACTTCTCTAAGCGGCAACAGATAAGGCCACCGCCAGAAATATATTTAATAAGTTGTTTTCCCAAGTCATCAACTGTCCCAGCCGTCTGCCAAACCGCGCGCGCCAAAAGTGTCACGAATGGACGTGTTAAGTTGCGTAATCCTTTTGGATCGTAGGTGTGGTCACCCAAGCACCGAGTGTCACCTTTTGGCCTGACCACAGCCGAGATTTATTGCTGGTCAACTGGCCGGTGTGCTGCGCGGCTTGATGTTCATGCAAATAAACACAAGCTATAAATTTCGACATTAAAACTGACACTTCTCTAATGGGCAGAGTGTGATAGTTAAGTCGGATTTCAGTTGGAAATATTAAGAGCGTACAAATGTTTAAAGCAATGCGTTCCACGGCTTCGATTTTTGGAAAAAAAAGTGTTCAAAATATTCGGTTTTTTTTTTATAACTTATCTTTTTATCATGTAACACTAAGACACAAACGAAGAAGCAAACACAATAATCGCCAATCGTACTCAAAGCACAGTCTTTTTTCTTAAATTTTCGAGTTAAATCCGTTCCTCTTCTTCAGAAATCGAAAACTACGCATGAAAAGACTCACCGAACATCTATCGAAATTCGAATTTCGCTCCGAAACAGAACCAAACATGTAGTGACTCTCTTCATTCGTAGTTTTTCGACTTCTGAAGAAGCGGAACGAATTTTCCCCGAGAATTAAAAAAAAAAGGATCGTGCTTTGAGTGCGAATGGTGAATATTGTGTATGCTTCTTCGATTATTACCTTTCAATAATCGCTGTTATCGCCAGTTACTGGTTTTTCACCAAAAATATATGTTTGATTAAAATTCGTTATCCTGCTCCACATTTTGTCTCAGACTCCTTACTACGGACTACTGCACTGTTACTGACGTTGGCGCTAATGACCTAGCTCTCGACACGCCTTAATGCTCAACCACCTTCCCCACCTTACTACGAGCAAACTAAAATCATAGGACACTTTTTAAACTAATCGACCAGATCACCTGCCAATCCTAGCTGATTATGCCGCTTCCGTCAAAAGAAACGTCACGCTTCAAGTTTTTTTAGGAACATACCCAACACTTGACAGCACGCATTAACCTGCTCACCATCATACTTGCGTTGTCAAGGGCGTTATTAAGCAGTTTTAAACAAAATACCTGCCGGCAAATACGTTTATTTCTTGTAGTGAAGTGACTTGTTACATTCTTTTAGCGTTTTGTGTGACGATACATACGTTTTGTGTGACGATACATACGTTTTGTGTGACGATACGTAAGTTTCGTATGACGATAATGTGCACCACTGGTTAATTATGTTTACATAAATTATCCTAATGATGAAAAACTTCAGATCCGCCGTCTTTACTCTTTAGTCAGTAGATTCAACAGAAAAATGCCCCAAAGAAACGATGCGTCCAATATTTCAGCAGTGACGTCACACTGGGGCCGACACGTCCAGTGTTTCAGCAGTGACTGATTGAGAAGTTTCAGCACATTTAGC
This sequence comes from Lithobius niger, assembly GCA_023313725.1. Taxonomy (NCBI): domain Eukaryota; kingdom Metazoa; phylum Arthropoda; class Chilopoda; order Lithobiomorpha; family Lithobiidae; genus Lithobius; species Lithobius niger. The sequence continues at coordinate 13,882 of JAHWFP010041240.1, forward strand.
AGATAAGATTGAGTGACAGCCAGTATCGTGCACAATTAAAACCACACTACATTTCGGGAGGACAACCTCCCGTCTTCCGGTAAAAATAAACACTAAAACATTAAAAAAAAAATTCATGGCAGTATCTGCTGAGTCACCAAGTCTATAAAAACAAACCATTCAGGCATGGTCAAAGCCTGAAACTTTAAAATTAAAAAAATATTTAACATACCAATATTATTGATACACCATGTTACTAGATGAGCGCCCGGAAGTATAGTGGTAACTGGAGGCAGTGATGTCACGTGGTTCAGAATAATTTGGCCTGGTCCAAATTAAAGAGGGTGGTTTAGGTAGACGGCTTTTGCTTGAACTTGTTGAATTTGTTAAGTTGTAGATTGTTGATGACAGGGAAATATTCTTTTCGAGATTTGCTTTCTGGAATTTAAAAATGATTGTAAACAGGAAGTATATGAGTAAGGATAATAAGTGATTCAAGGTTTATTCTTGCCCTGGTGTTTTTTTTTCGGTGAAAAGTATTTCGGTCCTATCCAGGGCTGATGCATGCCCTGTTGGTTTTTTTGGGGGAGATTCCTGTTTTAAAACAGTGTTGAACAAGTGAACTGAATTCAGTATGCAATTTAAAATTAGATTAGTGCAATTAGTTTGGTGCTATGCGGAATAGCATTAGTAAGCACCAAACATTCCCACACAATCCTTGGGTGTATAATTACACCGGGAAGCCTTTAGACGACTGCACCATGGAAATTATGAAAACGGATTTAAAATTTGTCCCAACCCCTAAACTCAAAGTTTGGTACCACCTTTTTGTGTTAAACTTGAAGCCAATCTCACAGTTGCACCCAACAGATTAAAAGTACAGGGGGGGGGGGGGCTATTACTTCCCTCAAAAACGCTAAACTACATCTACAACCTAACCCCTCACTGGGCTTGAATCTGGAAATATCCGTAAAATAAAAAATGACGCGTCCATCACTGTTTGCAAATCCGATAAATGCAATACTACTGTACTTATGAATACTGAGCAATTATCCTGCACCATGCGTACGAGTATACTGAATGACCCTATACACCAGGAGTTAAAATGCAACCCCTTAAACAGATACACCGTCAAAATTTAAAAAAAATTTTCATGAAAGAGTAGAGAAAAAAGGAAATCGAGCAGGCTGTTTGGACACTTATAAAAAAAGTGACCACGTTGCACCGTCTATTTTTCCCCAAATTAAAACCCATAAAGTGGGAAACCCACTCAGGATTATCACTAGTGGAAAAAACTCCCCAAATCTTGCGTTGGCCAGGATGATTGCCCCAACTTTAAAAGCCCTAGCAGAGGGGCCACATATGCTACCTAATACATGTAAAATCATTGACGACGACTTACAGGGTATATGTGTCCCAGTTGGTTTCGAGTTTGTTTCTTTCGATGTTGAACAGATGTTCCCTAGCCTAGATCAGGGCCTGATTATTGCCGAAATTCGAAAAAAAACTCGAAAACGAACCCTTCTCCCCCCCCCCCCCCCCCTTCCAAACCCTCAGGTGGGAGATTGTTAAAATTTTTTAAACCCTTTTTTTTTTTTTTTTAATTTTTTTTTTTTGTTTGTTATAATTTTTTTTTTGCAAATTTTTTTTTTCCCCTTGGGGGGGGGGGGGGGGGGCACCCTTTCGACTTTTGTTTGCGACATTGTGCTCAACACCATAGACACCAAACTTGTAACTTCCTTTCCTCAAATTGCTTACTATAAACGCTACATCGACGATAGCAGTTGTTTACTACCAGCGCAGCAAAAAAAATGTCATTTTACAGTTCCTTAATAACATCACTCCATCGCTCAAGTTCACGATGAAACAGTCAAACGATCAAGCCTTGCGTTTCTTAGATACTAAAGTAATAATAAACAACAATACTGTAGAATTTATGCATTTTCGTAAGCCTATGGAGGCAACCCGCACACTTAATTTTCATTCCTATGTTGACCAACGCTATAAAAGCAATGTCGTTTTTAATGAAGTAAAAAGAGTAGCATCACACACAACCAACCCATTATATCTCAATTCCGAACTCGATTACATACTGCTCAAATATGTTGAAAATGGGTATCCTCTAGCCTACACCAAAAGGCTCATTGTGAGAGCTCTTGGCCCCAAAAGAGATCCTCCCCCTCCCCTCCCATCCTTGTTCCTGACACTACCATACTTCCAAGGAATGACTGAAAAACAGAAAAAAATTGCTGATACAACAAAATATCAGGCTTGTGTCAAGTAGACACAGAAATATAAAGCAAATGACGGAAAACAGTCATAAAATAGATCAAGGCAAACTAAAAAATACGGTGTATCGTATACCATGTGGTGAAAGCACATGTGGGGCCAGTTATATTGGCCAGAGCTTGCAAAGGCTGCAGGAACGTCTCAATTCCCACAAATCTAATTTTAAATTGCATACTGAATCCAGTTTACTTGTTCAACACTGTTTTAAATCAGGAATCTTCCCCAAAAAGCTGTCAACAGGGCATGCACCAGCCCTGGACAGGACCGAAATACTTTTCACCGAAAAAAACACCAGGGCAAGAATAAACATTGAATCACTTATTATCCTTACTCATGTACCTGCTGTTTACAATCATTTAATTCCAGAAAGCAAATCTCTAAAAGAATATTTTCCAGTCATCAACAACCTACAACTTAACAAATTTAACACGTTCAAGAAAAAGCCGTCTACGTAAACCACCCTATTTAATTTGGACTAGGCCAAATTATTCTGAACCACGTGACATCACTGCCTCCTGTTACCACTCTACTTCTGGGTGCCCATCTAGAAACATGGTGTATCAATTGGTATGTTAAATATTTTTTTTTATTTTAAAGTTTTAGGCATTGACCATGCCTGAATGGTTTGTTTGTATAGACTTGGTGACTCGGCAGATACTTCCATGAATTTTAAAAATATTTTAGTGTTTATTTTTACCTGAAGACGGAAGGTTGTCCTGTCGAAACGTAGTGTGGTTTTAATTGTGCACGATACTGGCTGTCACTCAATTTTATCTTTTCCTCAGTGACGTCACGCTGCGGCCGACACGTCCAGTGTTTCAGCAGTAACGTCACGATGGGGCCGAC
>JAHWFP010041240.1:19652-37013 GCA_023313725.1 Lithobius niger
CCCCCCCCCCCCCCTCCCCTCAAAAACCCTGACAAAATCTTAACCTCCCCATTCAAGGTCAAAAATGTTGTGACTCTCCTGAGCCAAGGAACCAGAAGGCAAGGCTTTTCTAGAAATTGTACGAAAAAAATTACAGCAGTGTTACGGACAATTTCAAAACCGTGGGTAAACACTCACATCATGGGGGTTCCCCCAGAAGTTGAGGCGTTTTTAAAAGTTTTAATTGCTGAAAGTGTTATTATCGAGGTTCAAAAATTAACCCCCTACCCCCCACCGGGAGGGAGGGCCGGATCTTAATGCTGTCTTTATAGTTCAGTCATTTGTAGAGAGCTATAAAATGACTAGATTTTAAGGGCTACCAAGAAATTGCAAAGAGAAAAATATTCAACTGCAGCAGAAATTTCATTTGTAACTGTAAACTCGAAAAGGCCCCCTTACAAATTTACGGGAGGGCCCATGTGCCATTGGCAACCTGGCACTATGGCCAGTCCGGGCCTATGTGTGATCAGATAGCCGTTTCGCCGAATTGTAATCAGTGTCTTAATTTTTGGCTAAACGGGAATTCCCGTTTCGCCGACTCCTGTTTTGGTTAATTACAAATTTCTACCAGTTAGGAATGCTTCTTTAACCTCAGCAATATAGAGTATTTTGATTCTGAGACATGGGATTCGGCGAAACGGGAATTCCCATTTCGCCGCATTTGAATCACGGCTGAACTTTCGGTGAAATGGAAAGACAGTATGATCCACAAAGTTTCGATGCCCCACTCGCCAATCCAATGCCCCCATTTACGCTTCCCCACATTCAAGTGAAAAAAGAAGCCCCCCCCCCCCAACTCTCTCCGCCAGCCCTACAAACCGCAAACCCATCGTATATCAAGGGACGTATCAAGGGACGCAATAATACAATGCCAGAAGGCCTATTGAAGTGGGCTTGCCAGACACCTTATTATCTAACTGAAATTTGTTTAGGTGTTGTTCAGGATTTGTTGTCTTCGGTTGCGAGATAAAATAAAACAATGCAAACACACATACAAAAAAATCCCCCCCCCCTTTCTCTAAACAAAGTACTACAAAGAAAATCCAAACCCACACAAAAAAAGAAGGTTCGATGACCTTGTATCAGACCGAAAACCCATCAGGTCGAAATGAGCGAAGATCCATCCGATAGAAAATGTCTGCACCCGTCACATAGAATTTTACCCATCAGATGGAAATTTCTCCCCATCAGATAAAGGTTTTATTTTCCCATCAAATAGAATTGTTTTTTTTTTATTTGATAATAAAATTCTGGCTATCCATAGAGGCTCAATCACAAAGCTGGAGCATGTTTTTTGTATGCTTGCATGTTTTGTTCTGTCTGGCGCAACTAATATTTTGTGCTGAGAGCTGTGAACCAGTCCGTTACGTGGCTAAACGGCAAAGGAAATCCAAGAAAATAAAACCAAATAAAGAAAATCTGGAGGATATAAAATCCAAAGGAAAAAATCGAAAGGAAGAAAGTAATCCACGGAATAGCTTTATTTCTAGCTTACTATTTTATTAGAGAGGTAAACCTGTATTTCGATGCAGTGGTACGAAACGAAAACGAAGTAATACAAAGAAGGAAATTTGTGCACAGCATCGCCCTCCACAGTTCTGACTGCATACTGCCAGTGGTGTATTCCGGAAGTGAGTTTCCGGCAGTTCTGATTGGGGAGAGTTTAGGACGTTTATCATTCTCATACGAAGCGCGGCTGTCTAGCCCCCCCCCCTTCCGTGCACTTTCAGGGGTGCCAGAGAGAGGGAAGCGTCCGTTGGCAGTGCTGGTGGAAGGGAAGTGTCCACTGTGCCCGCGCTATGCCTTAAAGTATCCACTCTGGCCACCGTATACGTTTTTTTTATGGCAAATGGTTTGAGTTTGGTTATATCCTTTACATTTCATTACAATTTTTAAAAACATTCCCGTTATACAAAAAACAAATCCCGTGACAAATTTAATTTTATATTAGAAATCGACTTTATTCTTAATTTCGATGGGTATGGTGTGAAATCGATTTGCTTTTCGACCCATATTCTCCCTCAGTTGTAAAATTATGAAATTGTAGAAAGATAATCACTCCAGGTCAGGGTTATCTGACTGGCTATCCTCCTCTTTGATTTGTTGAATATCCCTCCTCACTCTTTTTTTCTTTCTAATCCGAAGTAGATTTACATATTTTTGCATTTGTTGATACTTGTTTAGTTTTGGTAATTACTGTTGTTCCCTGTACATTCCTGCAGTTTCGGTCACAACCTTATGACAGTCGTAAAAACATCTAGGAAAAAATAGGCCGGTAGGGAAAATAAGTACTGTAAAAGAAGCGCCGTCAGCCACCGTCGTGGTATAGCATTCGCGGTTGCATTTTTTCTTAGGCTACTCTACAGCGCGTTTTAAATGACGCTCTTAGCATTAGTACCTACTGTGAAAGGTATTCTAATAACATGGGGGAAATTCCCTTTATGTAGAAAGCAAAATTCCCACTAGATTGAATAAAAATCCTACGCTCAAATAGAAAATATTACCGTTAGAGCTAATAGAAATACCATCAGATGGGAAAAAAAAAACATTCTCGTCGGTAGTATTTCCAGGTCGGATGGATCGTGCGTTATTTTCTACTGTATCTGCTGGATTTCGATATGACGCGCCTGAACCAAAAGTTACGTCAATATTAAGCAGAGACGCAATTAAGGAATCAAAAGGGGGAGAGAGGGAGGCGGGAGGGGGGGGGGGGACAATTATTATTCGGAACCGGGGAATTTTCGGGGGGGGGGGGAGGATGACAATTATTCTACAATGGAAACTATTCAGTCGGGAGGTTGGGACTGACAAACTATGGAGTCAGTGGGGGGGGGGGGGGCATATTTCCCCAGCTGGAAACAAATAATATTATAAACATTATAACTAATAAACACACAGAATTTTACATTGGAATTGCAGAGTTTGCTAGCCACTGCCGCCAGTCCAATCATAATGTAACATGAAATAACCGACAAATCACAACACAAAAACTTCTGGAAAGTGGCATGTTTTTGTGCAGGTTTCACGTTACAAGAACATAAACATACTATTACTTTCTAGTTCTTCTACTCTTTCGGGCAACTAATGCAATCCAAGAACGGGAAAGATGGGTATTCGGCTACATAATTTATCAATGAATTATGCCACAGTTTTACGTCGATAGCATTCCATATATATATGAAACATCATTTGGCTCAGATTTCCAAACGCACAGATCTGACGAGCGCTGGAACTGCTATCCCACCCTTCTTTGTGAGTATGCCTCGTCACGTCATTTAACACCCGTTCTGCGTTCGAATCTGATTAGAGTAGGCACGTTTTTTTCAAACAACACCTGCATTTTATGGCATTTTCTTGTTTAATTTTAAATCAGTTACACTTTTTTAATGAAGAAAAGGATTTAATTCATAGATATCGGATGGAAAGTACGTTTACAGTTTTTATTTATCTTTCAATCAGCCAACCTTAAAATATTGCTCCAAAGTACAAAAATATATTTTAGGTAATTTTGCCTTTACACCTCGCTAGGCAATTCGATTCTCTTCCATTAGAAACAAGTTTGACGCTATTCTGTTGGAAAATAACTGAGAAGAAGTGGAAATAAGATCGTAACTGAAAGTTGTAGACGCTGGCGCCATCTAGTAGTCAGAAATGAGATAACCAAAGGAGTTGCACTCCCTCTTAAACAATATCTTTATTTGAAAGGCTTATAAAGAAAAAAAAGGTGCCAATATGGAATGAAAATGACGTCAATTTCTTGAAATAATACTGAGATATTTTTTTCAGAGATATTTTTTCTGGGGCTCCCAGGTATCCCCCTTGGAACTTTCCATATAATAGGAAACGAAATCCTTCAAAATGTGTGTGTTCTGAGGATTTTATCTTCGAACTCGTAAATATCCTGTATTAGCGCCACCTTATTACCCAATTAAAAGCCAATTGAAACAAAATTGGCACCGTTAGCGTCGTTTAAACAGACAGACGCACAGACGAAAGCACCACAAGACAGCAGAAGTAGTACGGAATACCATTTCAACTGAATATTAGACCTAGTTCTATTCGCTCGTTCGAATAAAGGGCATCCTTTTCCAAGATGGCAAGTTTCAATTTGCACCAATTTCTTTCTTCGCCGTATTATGTCATGACATCGTATCGATTTAAACAAAAGTATCGCTGTTACGCTTAGCTTAACAAAAATAAATACAGATGCAAAAGGCAACGTAAATAGGTTTGCATCTGTATTTATTTAACGCTTGCTGAGCCCTCGGCTTTCCGTCTTTTAGCTTTAACAGTGTATCTTTTGAATAGCTCTTCTTTACGTTCGGTTGTGAACTTTTACGAGCCTGAGCAACGCTGACTGTATAAAATGCTTGAAAGACTCATGATATTGCGCAGTTTACCATAGAAGACGCGGAAAGGAAACACCAAGTGGTTCTGGCTGGCATGATTTATGCTTTAGTCAGCTATTTCCATGATCGTAGCTTTTCCGGAGGGAGCATTCATTACACGGCTGCAAGGAGTGGTCATTAATATGCAGAAAATCCATTAGCACACGTTAGCAAAGTTGAGTAACGGCGGAGGCAAGGGTAGGCTACAACACACCCATCTTCCTGAACAGACTGGAAAAGTGTTCTAAATTTTGTTCTCGACATGCAGATGTTAAGTAAATAATTAAATCTGTATAGAGTTTAACAAATGTATGACTAATTGTGATTGAGAGGCATTATTGGAAACGTAAGCCAATGTTGAGAGCATACCGAATGGAACTTTTATAATGCACATGAACACCTACTTCTGGAATTCGTTGCGACAAGTTCAGAGTTTACCTTCTGAAGTCATCAACGTGAGTTTTAGGCATCGGTAAGGTGCTAAAAACACTAAAATTGTCAGTTTGTTGGCACTAGCATCAGTGCTATACGTATAAGGAGCTGTGGTCTTTAAAACATCTGTGGTCCATGTTATGTTTTTTAAATGATCTGTGGTTCGTTCTGCGGAATTTACAGGACCAGCGGTTCATTTTGGTGGCTTTTAAAATTCTCTGTGGTCCATTCTGTGGTTTTGTAATGATTTGTAGTCATTCTGCGGTTTTTTTTTAAAGGATGTGTCTCATTCTGAGTTTTTAAAAGATTTGTGTTTCATTCTGCGGTTTTAAAATATCCTGTGGTCCTTTTTGCGGTTTTTACAAAATCTGTAATCCATCCTGTGGTGTTTAAAGGATCTTTGGTTGACTGAATCCGAAAATGAAATTTTATTCAATGGCAGTTAGTCCGCAAACTCTGCCTTTTGACTATTATTTTTGTTTTTCCTCTCAAAGAAAACCCTCGGTTTCACGACGAGAAAAACCAGACAATATTCCTCCAAACAAGCGCGTGAAAGGAGGAGGAAGAGGGAGGGGTTGCGGTTTAATGCTCCATCGTCAGCTAGGTGATTAGCACCAACCTCAGACACAGTATAGTTGTCCGGGTGGTGCATTGCCAGTGACGTGAGAGGCTGTAGACTAGTTTACTTCAACTTGTCCTCACCACAGCAGCATGCGTCTCAACGTTAAAGAGAGGAGTTTTTTTTTTTATAAAGAATCTGGAAGCTCAACACTCGCACCAGTATTTGATGTACAAAAACCAAATTTGGGCTTATCTTGAATTTCAAAAAGTTGGTCCCAGGTGCACTGCGATCGTTACGAGGGGTTTCCCCCCCCCCCCCCCCTCCCCCGAAACAATGTGATCAAGTATAGTCTAGTGGTCAGAATGGTCGGCTTCCGGTCGACTGAACGCCGGATCGTATCCGAGGACCGCCTAAGGCACCAACTTAAAAAAAAATAGTTTTAAAGTCGTCTGATATGGTGCTAAAAAGCTCTGCGCAGCAAGGGGCTAGCTTTTGATAACTGACTTTTGATAACCAATAGAAGCACGGGTGGTGTTGGATGCACCGTTGGAAAAAAGTGGTACAGTCAGGTCTGTTATTTGTATTTCTACGGGGCGTCAAATTCAGTTTCTTTGAAAACCTTTGGTCTGGTTATGTTTGTAGTGAACACATATGACGTCGGTCTTATTGAAGACTAAACAAAACGCTGGTTTCCATTCGTTTCACTCACTCAATCGGCGTGTCCTGTACCACTTATGAGTGAGCCTTAATTCCTTGGTCAATTGACATGATAGCATTATTCAAACTCTCTAAACGCGTCCCATGGAGGTTAAGCAAAATTAATTGAAAGACGTGATGGGCTCGAGTTCCTTTTATTTGTTTCTTTCCAAATCCGCCCCCTCCGGTGATGTTAATTTAATAACGCTATTTTTCTGAGTGAAAGTAACCCCCCATTCTAACAAACAATTATTTTAACCCATGTGGATGTGCACTCCATTTTTCTTTCAGGTATCAAAATGCTTCTGTATTTAAAAATTGTGAAGCCAGACGCACTTACAGCTAAAACACAAACTTATATTTCGACACCTTTGTTTGGCGGTGCTTTCATCAGAGTGGCTAGGTAAATACAACTCGCATTGGCAAATAAACGTTTGCATTGCCATTCTGATAAAGGCACCGCTAAACAAAGATGTCGAAATATAAGTTTGTGTTTTAGCTGCAAGTGCGTCTGGCTTCATATTTTTTACATCTATTTTTATCGCAATCCACGTACCTAACAAGCTTCTGTGTTAATACTAAACATTATTAAAACTAATAGGAACTTGTTAGAATGTTATAAAGTAAAAGCCAGGAAAGTGCACAAATATTCATAAAAACTCGACGTTTCGGCTCACCTCACAGCCATTATCAAGGGTAAAAGATAAAAAGAATTACAAATAACACAAGAAAGCCATGAGTCAAGTTGCAGGTAAGCATTCTGCTTACACAGGGCATCAGACTAAAAACCATCCCAACTTGAAACAAGCACTACAAAATCCGCTGCAAAATTAATTTAAAGTGCCCAATCACAATAAAAAAATACTATTTATAAAATTCCTTGGGCAGATATACGTGCACTGCCACCTTCATATAGGACAAAGTGAACAAAAACTTATGCAACGCCTCCAATCTCACAAATATAACTTCAAACTCACCGCATCTTGGATTTTCACGCTTGAGTATAAGCGTTCTTGAAGAGAATTTCAAAGGATCAGAGTTACAGGCGAAATATATTTTTCTGGCCTTATTTTAATAGACAGACAAACACACAGAGCAAAATGCCAAATTATCGTGGTAAAACAGGACCTCGTTCCCTCACTTTACTTGGCTAATTACAACAATAAATCTCTAATTAATCTTGATATCTCACAAAATGGTTTCGCATTAAGGAATTGTGTACCTGCAGTAAGGGGAGTGGGTGGGGAAACTTAAGCTTTATGGCACGGCGACAGCTTTACCGCCAACCTCAGTCACAGACCACATTGCAGTTCACCTAGTTGGAATTGCCTCACGCATTGTAGAGATGTTAACGAAACTCCAAAACTAGATCTTATCATACATCTGTACCATCTGCAAAAATTAAAATATCCCGTCCAGGACGACAGACTTGCCAACAGTGACGCGCCAAGTCACACGGAAGATGGTAACAGCGACGAACATCATCAAGATAGTGATGAATCGAGCATAATGGACCATAAGTGGCCGGCGACGCCAATCACATTTAGGATGGAAAGCCACCCCCCCCTCCCCCCAAAGGAAACAACAAATAAGGGCCGGTTTACGCAACGACTCGCCTTTGCATTCTCGCAGCTAGAAGCTAGAAATCATCTGAAATTCCAACATAGCGGCGGTATTAGCTATGTCGACTCGCAATGAAAACGCTGAATAATGAGAGTTCAGAAGCGACTGTGAAAATTTCGTCAGGAGGAGTTCTTTATCGTATTGTCACGGATTATAAGACTGCAAACATTTATTCAAACGACGTCGAGTTTAGCTAATCCAGATAACGTTGTTACCATGGCAACGACAACTTCGTCATTGCGATTAAATTCTAGCTCCGAGAATACAAAGGCGAGTCCTTGCGTAAACGAGCCTTAACAGTGGTCTTAACTGTGGTCTAACGATTGCCTAATTGGTGGTCCTGCCAGCCTGTTCAATCTGGTTGGGGTTTGATATTTTTTTAAAGTGATGACAAATCCCACTATCTGGTGCATTAGTTTTTAGTATTCACCACAGCACAATATTATGCAATATTTTAACGATGTTGACACTTTTTTTTTAATTATATAGCTACTTTTTGGACCTTTTAACACTTTCACACCTTTCCCATCTCCTGCACGTTTGGCGATGCCATCGGGGATGTTTGAGTCCCTGGCTGGTCTAACTTTGGTGGTAATGCATTATTGTCCACTAAGCCTCTTACGATCACGATTCCTTGACCCTATTATGTACACTGTGTTTACATGTAATTGTGGCTGGCTGTTAGTGACCCCCGGTCCTAGCCAGACCCGTCGCTATCGCAACAAATATTATTATTAAACTATTCAACTATTATTCTTAAACTATTCCCTTACCTTCCCCTGGCCATACTTTTATCACTTTATGTAATTGTCTTTTTATAATTTAGGCTGGCTGTCACTGATCTTTCCTAGGGTCCTTGCCAGACCTGTTGCAATTGCGACAAATATTTTTATTATTATTTTAAGGGAATACAATGCCCTGGGTTTGTTAAAGTCTCGTTTAAAGGATAGTTCTCTTTAACCAGGCACTATTACAATGCTTATTTATATAAGTTAAAACACCCTACCGTCGTTATCTTCATTAATTTGAAGCTGACTACTTCTACAACTCGTCTGCATTCGTAAAGTATCATTTTAGTGTCTAAATAGCACCTAAAAATAACATTCCGTCCTTACTCTCTGACACTCCTGATGGCGGTTTTTGCACGCGGGCGTAAATTATTCAAATGCAACCCAAGAAATCGATTGCTGCCGGCAGGTGGTGCTTGCGTGGCACAGACTTCCGGAACGGAAATTTCATTTCCGGCGAACGGCGTCGAAGCGCCGCAGATTTTTGTGTCGTCAACTCTAATTTGGTACATAATTTCCCATGTCACTGGATCCCAACTGACATCGGGTTGATATCCTTAAAGTGCTTCACAACTCTCCGTACATATTAAAGCAGCTGTCGTTAAAGTGTCTCAGATAAAATAGAGGCGTCACTTGACTTTACCTGACAACCCATTAAGTTCACAGACTCTGCAGGAGCTTTATCGCTTGCATTTTGCTAACGATTGTTAGCTTTGATTATGCAATGCAGTAATGCATGTAAAAAAAAATGAAAGGTAGAAATGACTGCAATTACGCTAATTGTCACCACTTGGCTCTCAAAATTGTTACAATTGCAACGTATTTGTGATTGTATGTAAGAGTCACGTCAACTTAAAGTACACCTAGAGCTGCCTACTTGAGCAAACAATGAGTTGAATTCCATTCGAATTTAGGGTGTAACAGAAATGTATGTCACAAATGAAGGGGCATGTTCTACATAACAAACTGATGAAAAAATTCCGTATGAACGTATATCCGGAAATGCATCCTTTTCGAGAAATTTTTCCTTTCAGAAATACAAGTGCACATCCAAGATCCAGGGTGAAAGCGGCGAAGGCTCAAATAACAAAATTTAGCTTTTATTGTGGTTTTACCCTGTTGAGGTTCCCCAGAGTTACTGGACAGGTGGAACGGACCATTCTCTGCCTATCGATAGTTATTACCCGCTGAAACTAAGTTTCAACTGCTTGTTACTGGAATTGCCGCCCGAACATTCACATGTCAGTCAGGCATTAGCCTACGCCGCTTTCGTCCTGGATCTTGGATGTGCACATGTATCTCTGAAAGGAAAAATTTCTCGGAAAGGACGCATTTCCGAACATAGGTTCATATGGAATTTTTTCATCAGTTTGTTATGTAGAACATGCCCCTTCATTTGTGACATACATTTCTGTTCCACCCTGTATATTGGAATGCAGTGTGAACAGAGGTATGTTTCAAGGAACTGAGACCATATTTGACATAAGGGTAGTTGACTTGGCACGTCCATCGAATATCATAATGTTGCTAACGTCTAAATAACTTATCTTTTATTTTGTTTGGTAAATAAGGGTAAAGCATAGAGAACATCCTATAAGGCTGCCATAATAATAATTTATTTCACTAGCAAATTACAATCAAATGGCAATCGTCGAAGCTGTAATACAGCTTGTGTGAGTTTATACATGAGCTATCTTATTCACGATTTATGCTATTATTAACAACACTTAGGCCTGGGGTATTTTTTAGGTTTATGTAACGAATTTGCAATGGGTAAAGCATGATATGAACACTTAGCGGCTCAGCCATCGCATATAAACCTTACATTTTTTTTGGGATTCACTGATTCTAACGACTTTTTTTTATTTAGCCTTCTTCCCTATTCTGCACTTAAACTTTTTTTTAAAATTAATATCGCTCAATTAATACTGGAGCAAACCTGAAGGTTGCTTAATTTTCTATTGTGAAATTTTTGCTTTACAGTAGTTCTATAAACCATCAAGTGCAACATTGGTGACTAATGCACAACAAAAGACACCAAACCAATGTAAGCGCTGAAGAGGGTGCGACAATTATTACGGACCAGAATTCAGCATCAAAACTTTTCCATGTCGTCTGTCGTTGAATTTTCCCTAAATAATTTATGGTCAGCTTTTTGCCAAAAAATCCCTCAGAACTTTGGTACTGCAGGTTGAGAGTATTTGTAATTTGAAGCCAAAATACAGATCGTTCAGTAAAACAGATGTTTGGCTTGAACGAAACATGGCCTAGCAAGAAGGACAACAATATTTTCTATTCCGCATTTAACACGTAAAAACTGGTGTGAAAGATACTGGTAAAATGCTCGTTTGTCACGCCAGCCGGCAGTTCTATACCCTGCCGATGCACCAAATTTTTCAGTAATGGGTGACCGGTATTACCGCCACTATGGACGGTAATGACTGGTCGTTTAAGATGAGGAGGACGTCTTGCTCATGAATACGGTCGGAGACACATTACCGAGGGTTCAGGTTTAATAACAGATATTATTTGATCTCACCTTCCTTATTGGCGACAACTCATTCCATGACTGAATTCACGTTTTTTAAGTGGTAGCGTTGTGTCATAAATTTACAGTTAGGCTTAGGGAAATGCGGTTAATCTACTAATAAGACTAAACTTGAGTCGAATTGCAGTAGTCCTTGTAGGATGTATACAACGTTTACATTGTTTCTTACAATCGATTTGTGCCATCTACAATACATGGTTAAACTCGCACTGTCGAAAGGTTACAATCAATTACAACGTTGCAGAAACGTTTATTGATGGGTTTGCGGTTACAATTAACCGAGCCAAATGTTGCATCACTAATAGTGCACACGAGACCACCGTGACCGTCCGAGAGTATGACCTTGTATTATGGATGTGAGACAGCATCCAAACTCGGTTGTGTGGTGCAGCTCCTTGGCCAACAAAGGAGGAATGTACGGGTTAGGGATTTTAGAGTCGATAATTGTTAGTTACAATAATTGGAGATTGCAATAGTCTTTTTTTTTCGGGTATTTACACCCTATCTGAATTACATAAACACGGATGCAAACCTATTTATGTTGCCTTTTGGACTTAAATGTCAGACTGCCTGAGCGGGAAATCGAACCCACGACTTTTGAAATTAAAGGCCGAGGTTCTACCGCTGAGCCGTGTCAGTATGGCTCAGCGGTAGAACCTCGGCCTTTGATTTCAAAAGCCGTGGGTACGATTCCCCGCTCAGGCAGTCTGACATTTAAGTCCAAAAGGCAATCTAAATAGGTTTGCATAGTATTTATTTAACCAATCTTGAGCCGTTGGCTTTTCCGTCCTGTATAACCTATCTGAATTACAATCGTAAGGAAAGGGGAAGGGCACAGTTGAAAGGCGTGGCATTGAAAAGCGGCGGGCATTGAAAAGCGTGGGGCTAAAGCATGGGGCACATCTCACCGCAATTCCGCTTTCTCACTGGCTTTTCTAAGTTTATCACGGAGCATATGCCTTTTAAACTATTGACACGATGTAAACCCGTTCGCTTGGTATGTGGCTGGAGATGGTGAACCAATGGGGTGTGATGGCTTGCTTTGCTCAGGGCTCCCCAGGACCCCTCACAAAACTCGTTGTGGGCCTATGGACTTACTTTTCCCCTTATCATGTAGAGTGTTGCACTTTTGAGTGCTCTGGCGCTGAAGAGGCAACACCAGGTAAGCATGTAACATCACTTATGGAGATGATGTGGTTGAGGGTCGAGGCACTACAGATGCACCAAACAAGATTGTTTCCATATTTCCCTTTTCTGGTCCTCTCGCTGGGGATCTGTGCTCTGTTCCCTCAGATGCGTTTCCAGTTGGACATCTGAGATTGCTCGCTGCTTGGCAGGCCTTGTGGGGTAAAGAAGGCGGCAATAAGTTGTGGGCTATTATAGGCACTGACCAGGAATAGCACTTGGCTTGTCGCCGCGGTCGCTGGGAAATGGTTGTTTTAGCCCGTTTGTGTATTGGCCACACCTACCCTTACTCATTGCTGCCTTTTGAGAGGTTTATCCCTCCTGAATGTTACTGGCATTGCCGGCCACTTACATCCACCCTCTTGATGTCACCATCTTATAAATGGTGTTCTTCACTATTTTCATCTTCTGCAGGATTTAGCGTTTCAATTGGGTGATAACTGTGCTCCTCTCCATAGTTTTTTATTTTTTTATTTTTTGCAGGCGATACGTATGTATGGTAACTGTCTAATGTGTGGCGCAGTGGCAACCCGAACTTCTGCACTCTGACAGGTTGCTGCTAATGATCTAGCTGTAGAGGCGCCATTAAGCCTCAATACCCCCATTGTATTTGCAAGAGGTCAAGTCCTGTGGTCTGTAATATAAAATTCTGATTTGCGAAAATAGATGAACCAAAAAATACTTTCCACGATAAAGCTAAAATTCTCATATTGATATGCACTGTTCTCTACAACAGTTTCTTCCTACACATGAGAAAAGGCAAATATCAGAACACCGAGAAACCATGACAGCTTCAATTATTAGTTGCAGTTAGACCAGCAGCCGGTTAACACTGTACGAGCGAACAGCTTTTGCATGTACCCGAATACACACACACTAATAAGACGTGGTATACTTAAAGGGCTAAAAGCCAGTGAAGATTCATAAGGTCGGCGTACTGGTTAAATTTGTCTAGGAATGGCCTTCAACCACAATGGCCAATTGAAAGAAGGGACGAGCGATGAACGTGCTTTTAGATGTAGTATTATGTATTTGTGTAATATAGATGTATACCAATGTGTAATTAATTTCCCTGAAAGTATTATTGCCTCGTTCAAATGATTTCATACTAATTTAGACATCTCCACGTCAACATCTTCAAAACCCTTGACTAATTTTATTGATTTTCGAAACAAAATATATAAATAAAGCACATAATGTATGTGACATAGCCGATGACAGACAGACTGACCGATGAAGATGAGTAGAGCGGTGGTTTTGACGCGCTCCCAGCCAAAGCCATGGCGCCAGAAGGAGAGAGGGACCATTTTGCTAGGTAAATCTCATCGGAAATTCCTAGGTTCTTTTACATGCCACAATCGACATGAGCACGAGACATCACAGAGTCCTTCTCTTCCCGAAAATGCCAGGGGTGGCTAAGGCCGGACTGGAACTCGGTCCCTCTGGCACAGGAGACGGTCATGCTAACCATCATGCCACCTTGCCCCATGAATGAGTAGAACCGTAAAAGTACTGTCGCAGTAGTAGTGCCGTCATAGTACTTCTGTAGTAGTACTGCTTCGGATTCAGGCCAAGAAGCTATGTATGCCTAAACAAGTTAGTAGGTTTATAGCAAGCTTTTTGTGGTATTTTCTTGGCGTTAGTCGTTCTTAAAACTTTCCGTTTCGTTAGTGCTGAACCTCTGCACGTAGCTTGCATTTTGAGTTAACTCTAAGTTAAGCCTTTATAAAGCTTCTGAAGGGTGCATGCTTATAGACTATACAGGCATATTTTTTTTAGAATGATTAACCGAAAATGCGGGTTTGGCGGCAGAAAGATTCGATTTGTCCCAACTTGCATTTAAACACAATAAGTGCAGCAGGTTGTCATAATGAGGAGTTAAAACATGAAAAGGCGCTTGGCTTAAATAGAATTAATTTATCTGGAAATTCAGATGATAAAATCTTCGAAGAAACAAAAATAAAATTCATAAAAATGTGAGTTTGGCTCCGTCCTCTGACATTTACACTAAAATAAACAAATTGCGTGGTTCAGTAAGTGACTGAGAAATAACAAAACAACTACTAAAATACAAAAATGCTAACAAAATTTATCGTTTCAGATTCAACTTTAAATAATACAGGGTGGTCCACAAAAAACTGACGACCCAACGTTTTCTAAGTCCAACTTTTCTAGTTAGCACTCCTCAGAACCAGGAGAGGACAAAAATCTTCCCGTTTCATTCGATTTGATTTTTGCCCTCTCCTGGTTCTGAGGGGTGCTAACTAGAAAAATTGGGCAGAAAAGTGTGGGTCGTCAGTTTTTTGTGGACCACCCTGTATTATTAAAGTGGTCTAAAAAACTGACAACGCCAATATACTATAGGGGACTATTGAAATCTGCAATCGCCCTTTCGAGTCCACTTTGCTGGTTTACCAATTTTGCACGTTTCTAATGTAGCATCTCTCCAGAAAGCATCTCTTTAAGATACTCTCTACTCCCAAGATATTAATTTCATTCCACTTAGTTGAAGCTAATAGTTCGTTGCAATCTATAACGTCCAGAGTGTGGCATTTAAATTCTAAACTTAGACGTTGTGGTACCTACATTGTGAACCTAACACACCTTGGGTTCATTGTAATTCATGGGTCATTTGGGATTAACACTAACGTTATAAGGAAGGTCGAATTGCCGAATTACGACTTTCAGTTGTTGTTTGTTCCCACTTTAGCGCAAGTTTTATTGGGATCTGCCAATACCCGGAATTGTGTGACAGCCCTTAGCCAGCGACAGCAATAAAATAATCATTGATTGGTTTCCTGTTAAATTTAGTTTGCTTTTATTGTTAGTTTTATTGTCGTACAAGAGGCAGTTAATAAGACGATAAAGGAGAGCTTTCATTGCCGTTGGAGGTGGAAGAAAGCAATAAACAGTTCTCGTTCCAAACTTTACAGGTTAAAAAAAAATCCGCGAAAACGCGTTAAGGTTGGCGTGCTGGTTAAATTTGTCTGTGAATGTGCTTAAACCGTTAATCGAAACACGTGACGTCCATGCTGCAAGATTTCGTATTACGTGTAAAATTCTTTTAACTGTACCATCTACCTAAAATCAAAACGATTTGCAAAATAGGCGATGTTGCAAAACGGCCAGCCAATAGAATAGAATAGAATAGAATAGAATGGCAGAATAGAACAATCTAATATAACATAATTAAAATCCTTCAGTGCGTTTATTTATTTATATGTGTGCCCTTCTACTCCTCTTGAAATAGTGGCCTCAAAAATTGGAGAAAGGGTTTGGAAGAAAGGAAATTTCTCCGAATTTCTCTTAGGCTTATTCTTAAATTCAAATGTAGGTCCTAATGCCCCAAATTAACGAAAAATGACCGTTTTCAACAATCAGCAACAATCACACAACAATACATGACGCCAACGGTGGTTGACCAAATTTTTTTCGTGTTTTTCGGGTTAAAGGGTTAAAGGGTTTAACGAGCGTTAACCACTCCTGGTCATCTGCCCGAAGCCCTAAGGCCCTATGTCTGCAACAGCCAGATTCCCAGACGGTCACCCACCCAAGTAACAATCCAGCCCAATGCTGCTTAACTTCGGGGATCTGACGAGAACCGGTGTTTCCAGCACTGCAAGGCCGCAGACCTCGGGAACGTCCATGAACAATGGTTAGGCAGCAGTAAACCAACAAGGAGCAAGTCAGTTAATTACTAGTTGTTCTCAGTAACAATCAATAAACACACTCAACTTTCCTCAATATTTTATTATCCCCATCATTCTATCAGCACATGCAGAATACAAGCATTAGTATACGGGATGACATTTGCAGACGAATGGTGACAAAATAACAGTCATCTAAATCTTATTTAAAGAGGTGCAGCAATAAGGAACCTCTTCGAGCGAAGCGAGACGACGCCAACGGAGCGAGCAAAGCGAGCAATGTGGCTAGTTTGTTCTTATACTATGATTGTAAACGTGAATGATTGTTGGCAATAAATGGAAAACTGATTGTTGGCAACGAACTGAAAACGTAAATTTTAAAGGATAAAACAATGCTTTAGGTATATGCAACGTAATATTAAATTGCTGGCTAAAGGTTTTGTCGTTGTTGACGATTAAAATTAAAGGATATGTGTGAGAACAAATAATGACAAAGTCGGCGGCTTAAAGGTTGGGACTTCGTTGTTCAAAGGCGCATTTCTTTATTGCAGGTGGGAAACTTCATATGTAAGTGTATGGAATCCGGGCCAAGGGGAGACGCTGATTGAGCGAGCGAAGCGAATAAAAATCGGCGTTAGTCAGTCAGTGTGCGTAAAAATTCATAGACAAGATATACGTCTTCCGCAGCAAATACATGAGAGACCAAACTGTTCCAGTGTTACAATCGGTCATCAAACACCACCTAGTATATTAAAAAGTTAACTAGACAGTACACTGCAAACCCGCTGCGTTGTTTTTACATTATTATTGCTTGTAAAGTTAACAACTGGGAGAAATGAACATGGACAGTGCGAGTCAATTCAACAAGTTTTGGCACTTTACAAAGAATGTGTTTAAACGACTAACTGTGTCCATGTAATAAAAGCATACCATCAATGTCGATGTTACAAAAAAGAAAACTATCTATTGGTGACACTCGGGGATAAGTTAATGTTGCTAAATGCATTGTAGAGTAAACAAGCTCATCTTTCGTGTATCACGTAAACTTTACAAACATACGTGTAAATGCAACGATATGGTTTGTACATTATTATTTTAATAATTTCAACAGAGTAACACACATATGAACTAGGACATCATGTAAACGATATCATTGGAAAACATGTAAAGACAACAAGCTATTATGTTAGGATAACAAATTACTAAGTAAATTCGACAATTTATGTAAGAAAAACTAGACAACACGTACGCTGAACAAACTTTGCTCACTGTACAAAGGAGCCAAGTTAAATTTACAATCGGTCTTGTATTTAACAACATGTTAACTTTACTAATAGGCTGAGTATTATTCACAAGTCAATTAGTAAATTCAACACAGTGCGTTGTTTGAACTAGAAATTATGTTGGCTGAACAAACTTTGCTGATTGTACGAAGCAGCCAAGTTAAATTTAC
>JAHWFP010041242.1:0-16375 GCA_023313725.1 Lithobius niger
CTAGAAGTAACAGCGTTAAAAGCACTTTATTAATTAACGTAAAGAAACAAGCCATTAAGTGCAAGTCAATTAAAAATTTCACGACGTTTCGTCCCTTAGGTTAGGGGCGTTATCAAGTGATAACACACTAATTCTGAAACATAGTTATACACTAAAATACAAGGTCGAAACACAACATTATAAAAAGCTTTATCATTTGCAATCTTAAGGATGCAAGGTGAACACAATAGAATAATAAACCAGCACAATTCAAAAAAATGTGCAGGCAGTCACTTACGAGCAGCACAGGTAGAAGATGGGAGAAGGAATGAGTAAAAATCCGCAGAGGACCTATAATATAAACTCTTCTCTGCGGATTTTTACTCATTCTTTCTGCCTGTGCTGCTCGTAAGTGACTGCCTGCACATTCTTTTGAATTGTGCTGGTTTATTATTTTATTGTGTTCACCTTGCATCCTTAAGATTGCGAGTGATGAGCCTTTTATAATGCATGTGTTTCGACCTTGCATTTGTAGTGTTCTACTGTGTTTTAAAATTAGTGTGCTATCGCTTGATAACGCCCCTGGCCTGAGGGACGAAACGTCGTGAAAATTATAATTCACTTGAACTTAATGGCTTGTTTCTTTACGTTAATTAGTCATTCCTCTCATCCCACATATGAAGCATACGGTAAACGCACTCTTCACAAACCGTTGTTGTGACGCAGTCGACACTCATACCAGTGACACTCATACTAGTGGCGCAGCCAGTGGGATGGGCGGGAGAAATTGGAATATAAACTGGGGACGATAAATTCATCTAAGTGGTTCAGTCAAAAGCAAGGATATTAAATTTCTCGGAGATCTGCAAAACATCTCATTTTTCAGCATTTTAGCACCATTAAAAATTTGTAAATGGCAGTTTCTAGAATTATGTGTAACTACAATCAATGCTTTATTTGTTTACTTTTACCATAGTTTACTTTTAACTTGGGGTCTTGGAGGTACTCTCCCTCCTTTACCCCCTCTGGGTGCGAAGCTGTGTTTTGTACAGTCTCATTTGAATATCGGAAAGGTTAGTGAGGTCATCTAACAACCAAGTGAATGCCACCACTTGTAATGCGGACGTATAGCACACTCGATTTTATCGATCAGATGTCCAAACTATTAATGAGATGTCTCTGCTGCTGGATCTCAGAGATCTCAAGTGCCAGAAAACAATGAAATCGTATAAATAGTACGCCTGATTATCAAATAGCATCTGTTTTAATAAATATTCGTATCAATTAAATCTGCCTGTCCCATGTCGTCTGCTGTGAGCTCTTAAGTTGTAAAATCGATCAGTGCTCCAAGGCAATGCGTTTGGAATGCGTTTGGAAGTCACTCTACCACGTGTTTCATTTGATAAACCACTACAATCACTCATGATTCAATGAGCTTACCCTGAGATGTTTACCATGTTGTGTGATAGATAGGATTCACGTGTAATTAAAGACCGGCTGCCACCAAATGAATGTTTGCAGCATCTAGCACTATCTAGCGCTCCCTAGTTCTCTCTAATATTTGTTCGCAGCAAGCAAAGGAATGCACACAAAAAAAAAACATATTTTAACACAACAAACAAATCACTTGTCTCATTAATTATTCAGTAAAAATTTGGTGCGTCATCGTGCACCTCGAAGCAAACGGTAAAGTTAACGACATGTCTGCCACTAGATGGCGCTATGGTATTTGCTTTATATTCTTCCGCGGCGCTATCTAGTGGCGGTAATATCGTTATCTTTACAACTTGCTCCTAGGTGCACGAGACCGTAACAAATTTTTATTCAATAATTAAGGAAGCACGCGGTTTATTTATTGTGTTAATGGAATGTTTTTTGTGCATTCTTTTGTTTGCCGCAAGCAAGCGTTAGACAGAATTCGATGGTATCAGTTACTGCAGACTTTCTTTGGTGGCAATCCGCCTTTAATAAGCGTGAGCCATATCTGATTAAATCGGAGCATGCATGTCTTGGTCTGCATAGACATGGCCAGTGTGGACCAATTTTCGATGTGATCAGATCTGATCATTACGTGGGTTGATGTAATCAGATAGGGACAGCTTTGACCTTATTTGACTGAATATAACCATGAATGTCCAGGTGGGGGCCAATTTTGGGTAGGGAATATCTGGAGCCAGGTATGATTCCCGATACCTGATTCCAGATGTGGGTTCAGATAGCTTGTTTCGGGAATCAAGATATGATCATAGTTGGAGCTCAGTTATGGGTCCTACCTGGAGGTCGAGATATGGTCCAATAAGTTGGGGGAAATCAATTAAAACTAGTACAGTAAGCAAAGTACGTCTTTCAGATGAACAGTTTAATCGCCAGTCCAGTACATAGAAGGCTGCGTGATTATTCGTGTCCTGCTGGTACTTAAATATCCTTCAGTACTGACTACCTGCCCCAGAGAATTCTTGTTTGTAAATCCAGTGCATGGTTCTATATACCCAGTTTAATTGAGTTGGAGGTAATTATCAGTTTCACGACTTATTTTCTAGAAGTAAAAACCAGTATTTAAAATACCAGATTACTGAGCAGGGCGAGAGTTCATCGTGTTCATGTAGTTGGGCAGCATAAAAAATTGCTTTAAATTTAAAACAGCAAAAGACGCTACAATGGCAGCCATTTATAGTTTGAAAACACCAAGAGGCACGAACACATACGTGATCAAAGTGAATTTGTAGATATGATCGAAATTTTCTAGCCTATTTAAGAAGGGGCTTTAGATGAGGGCAAGGATCTACAGAACTGTGGTTGTTTAATTTTGGTGATCCATCCAATTATCTTTAGCAAGCTCTAACCATCAATTACTGTTGTCAACAGCGAAGAAATCAATGGTACAGAAACTTTAGCGCTGTAAGCTATGACTGCAATTTATGTCAAACATATGATTAGCTAGCATGGTTCAGTGGGTGCACACGGTAGCTTAAATTTTCATAAGAAATTATTATCGACGATTCGAGCGAAAAATAAATGCTATCGAAGAAGCTATCATCAAAAGTGACAGCCATGTTGATAGCAACGTTAGCGGGTGAGTAATTCAATTCTATTAAGAAGCAGTTCAATATAAAGAATATTTTGTCACAAATTGTAAATTTAGGGGCTGATTAATGTTCTGTTTATATGAATCATATCAGAAACCAAAACTGGTAAAAGTGGCCGCCAAGTTCCGAATGGTTCGGACCTTCAAAGGAGTGATATCAACACACCAAAACATTCGTCAAGTTAATCGCACCGCTTAATAATTCGAAGGTTAAATGAAAACTAGAACATTGCTACTTTCGGTAGCAATGTTCGAGTTTTCATTTAACGTCCAAAGTATTATTCGGTGCGATTAAGTTGGCGAATGTTTTGGTGTGTTGATATCACTCCTTTGAAGGGCCGAACCATTCGGAACTTGGCGGCCCCTTTTACCAGTTTTGGTTTTTGATATGATATCACTCTTTTTTTTTAAATCTTGTATTGGCTCAACTCCACTATCGTGCAGATGTGTACTATAAAGTGCCACGTCAACAAGAAATTGGTTTTCAACAATTTGCTACTACCTTTTGCCTATAGGCTGAACCATTCTCAACTTAGTCACCTCTTTATGGGTTTTTGGTTTGGTTTTAATTTTGTTATGATTTGTTTTCTTTAGTTAGTTTTGATGTTTTGATATCACTCCTTTGAAGGGCCGAACCACTCTCAACTTAGGAGCCTCTTTACCAGTTTTTGGCTTTGTTTATTTTTCTTTGTTTTTAGAGTTGGTTTATTTTTCGTGAATTGGACGCGAATACAATTTCTTTGCAACGTTGTTTAGATTTATCGTGGTGCACTAGTGTGTGTCTAGGCACGTACGTCAGTATCCATGTTGTCATTGTCCGAACTTTGACCGTCCAATGAGAGACAATGCGGACCATACTAACAATGGCTATAACAAAATTTTCGTAATTATGCGCCCTCCCACGCCATTCCCGTTACGCCCCCAAGCTCCAAACCATAAAAGGTACGCAGTTCGTATTGTACTGCATCCATTCGCCCAATTTCATAGCTGGAAGCCTTTCCGTTATTTTGGTATCGATGAATAATCACCCTATGGAAAGTAACATGGGGATGAGCGGACTAGAATTAGCTAGCTAGTAGCCAGTTAGCTAGCTAGTTACACATTTTGAACGTTAATGAGGGTCAGACTTTGCATTGAAAGCAGCTTAGCTGGCATTCCTACACGAGTTAATTTTTGTCAGGTAGGTCATTGCTCTCGATTTCAACACAATTTAAGCTTTTGTACCGCATTATTATTTTTACCCAAGTACCTGAAATGTGCCCAACTATGCTTCAAGATATAAGACACTGACGCTATGTCGCCGCGCTACAATGGTTTACAACCTCGACAATTGAACTGGTGTGATGTTTGTTGTGACTATTGTCGCCAACTTGGCGCGACACACTAGCGTGCGTCTAGATTTAGACAAGCGATTAGCACTGTTTTGGTTATGAGCCGTGTAAGGTCGGTATAAGGAACGTTTCAAATATTGCGATACTGAGAAGAACAGATGGTGATGCAATAGATAAAACTCAGCAAGTAAAAACCTTTCGTGGAATTAACTGAATGCGACCAGTTCCTTCTCTTACACAAATCCGTAAAGTATAAAGAACTTTCAGTGGAAATTACTATATTCTTTTTTTTTTAACATGACATTAGCCATTTTTATCATTCCACATAGGTTGCAATCCACACTCGTGCGCTTCACGATCCGTTGTGTGATGCACTCGACACCCGAACCAGTGCTGCATACTGGAATTTTGTTTGGGAGGACCAAGAGAAATTGGAATTTAAAATGGGGACCATAAAATCATCTAAGGGATGCATAAAACGATGGTTTTTTTAATCTCCCAGTGGTCTGTAAAGCATCTCATTTTCAGTATTTTAGATCCTTTAAAGCGTTTAAAATGACAACTTTCTGAATTATTTTCAAGAGCAATTAATGCCTTATTTGGTTACCTTTACCAGATTTTACTTTTAATCCAGGGTATTGCAGGTACTTTTCTCCCTCCCCCTCTTTATCCCCCTCTAGTAAGGCGGTTCGTAAAAATAAAATTTTATAAAGTTGCATCTCCCTTGGTTCTATTCTAGTCCTTTTGGTCCAAAAACTCTAAATCTAAATTTTTTTGAAAATCAGATTAAATTTAGACCCTGCACATTGTAACGGACTTTTTGCATATAAAACGTATGGAGAAAAACACAGTTTTTACTATAAGAATCGTATAAACCCTTTAAATACAGGCGTTTCGAATTATTTCTACATAGTTTTGCTCATTCTGGTATTCATTATAATATTTAGTACCAATTTTGTTGACACTAGACTATTTCAAAATATTTCCTGAACTCCTGTTTTGGAATCTTGCGCGATTCTTCATTGATGCTTTGATCGTTGCGTTGTCTGTTCTCGGCAATTACTTTTTGTGACAACCTTGCCACTTCTTTAGCTATGCACTCCACCATCTATGTGTGTGATACCTAACATTTGGAACAAAAAGTTGTGCTGCCACTATGGCTAAAAGTTTTGTATTTGTAAGCTTTTGTACCAGCTTGGAATCATGGACAAAATTTGTTTCATGCTACTTCTTAGCTTTGATATGAAGTGCTGGAACCCTAAAAAGTTGGAACAGCAGTGTCTGCCAGAACCAGATGTTGTTCTGTTGTATACATACTATTATGTTCACTGAATCCATATGATCAGATTTTAGGATGGAGGCCAATTGTGCTAGAAGTACGTTTTCTAGATGCACAAAGAACGTGTTTCTCTGGATGCAGTGCGGCACAACTTCCTTTGCTTACCTATCTTTAATTTTGTCATTCTCTTCGTTCGGAAGAAAGGATTGGCAGGATCATCTGTGGTGGCGAGTTCGTGTTGTTTGACCAAGAACCACATCATTGCACTCACTTTAACGATGTACATAGGTAATATGATTAAAACCTTTGCTGCATTCACTATACACGCATCAGGCGACAGATGCACACGTTGTAGTTAGCCATCTGCAAGGACCAATTGTAAGAAGCTCAGATCTTATTTAACTCTTTTATATTATAGCAGAAACCAATCTCCATAGCTATTTTTGGTTAGTCGAGAGGTCCATCCAAATATCATCAGAGATTTGTTGACGAGGCTGAGGACGGAAGAAACGATTGTGTCCCCGAATTGGTAATTCCAGTACGTTTGTCAAGATCTTCTCCAGAAGCCCGGAGTATGTGTTAGCCCAGCACCTAGGACCATCGAGAATACTGATCCTTACTTATCTTGACACTCCTTCATCCAGGCTAATACATTATTCTGGGCTTCCACGGACGATCTTTCAAAATGTTATAGAAATGCCTATTCTTGGATACAAACGTTTCTTCCTTTCTATTCTCAGCCTCGTGAAAAAATCCCCGATGGTATTTCGAAAGACATCTTATCTGACCAAAAATATCTATGGAAACTCATTTCTGCGCAAATATCAAAAATTTTGATCAGATCTGGAGCTACTCATGATTGGTCCTTGCATAGTAGATGACTAACTACAACATGTGGCATCTGTCACCTGAATACATGTACCGTGAATGTAGACTTGTGTACATCGTTAAAGTGATAACGAGTGCAATGATGTGGGGGGGGGGAATTGAGGCTTAATGGCGCGTCGACAACTTGGTCATTAGCGCCAACCTCAGTCACAGTGCAGTGGTCCGGGTTGCCACTGCACCACACATTACAGTGATATTATTCAAACCCCTAATCTAAATCTTGTCATACATCTGTACCTCCTGCAAAAATTGAAAAACACCGCACAGGAGGACAGACTTATCGCCCAATTGACGCACAATGTCATGCGGAAGATGGAAACGACGACGAAAACCATCAAGATGGCAACAAGATTGTTGCCTGTTTAGGGTTCCAGCAAGCTAAGAAGTGGCATCAGTTGATTAGTGGCATGAAACTGATATTGTCCATGATTCCAAGCTGGTACAGAAGCGGCTTACAAATACAGAAGTTTTAACCATAGTGGCAGCACCGCTTTTTGTTTGGATGTTAAGATGCTACATACAGATGGTGGAGTGCACAATTAAAGAAGTGGCAAGAATGTCGCAAAAAGGAATTGGCGAGAAGAGACACAACGCAACGATCAAAGCATCAATGAAGAATCACGTAAAGGTTCCTAGGAATGATTTCGAAATAGTGTAGTACCGACAAAATTGGTACCGAATGTTATAATGAAGACCAGAATGAGCAAAACTACGTATAAATAATTTGAACCTTCTATATTAAAGGGTTTATACGTTTATTATAGTAAAAACTGTGTTTTTTCCTCTACGTTTTGTATGCAAAAAAAGTCCGTTACAATGTGCAGGGTCTAAGTTTAATCCAATTTTCAAAAAAATTTAAATTTAGTGTTCTCGGACCAAGAGGACTAGAATAGAATCAAGGGAGATGCAACTTTCTAAAAAAAAATTTTATGAACCGCCTTACCCTCTAGGTGTATAGCTGTGGCTTACACAATCTCATTTGAATGCCTGCACTTACGCTTGAATTGCAAGCCATTTTGCAAGCTAGCACAAAATACTCGAATCACAAGTCTTCCTGCATAACAAGTACTACTGCCCAAGCCCCTGCAATGGTCAGCTGTAGCGGTTGTTCCATGGGTGGAAGGATGTTTGAAGCATTCTTTCGCGTCATGAGTCGATTTTTTCAGATCACTGGCGAGGGTAATGAAAATAAACAAGTTCCAACATGTGAGGGGTGCTCCTAAGCAACGTGAGCACACACAGCTGAGTGGTGAGCATGGTCAGCTATCAGCCACGTAAATGCCGGATAGGATCCCACGACGACTACCTCATTACGGTGCATGTCGGATTTTTAAGAAAAATAGTCCAGTAGTCGTCTGATGGTGAGAAAGGTCTGTAGATCATTGACGAACATCATTTGAAAGGATGACCATAGAGAAACTGCTTTGGGAGCAATTCAGGGCGTTTCTGGTCCTCCGAATTCCCAACCTGAAATGCGGACGTATTGCACACTCGATTTTAAAGAAGAAATATCCAAACAGTTAACCTTTAGTTGCACGAATTAATTTCTGATACCTTTTTTAAGGACCGTATGATAGTCGGGTCAGTCGTGGGATTCGAACCAGCATTCATTTGTTTTGGAGATGGGGATGCTGACGACTAGGATGTTGTCGCTCGCTTTGTTTGGTGTTCCCGGGACCCCGTCACAAAGCTTGCTTGCAGTGCGAGTCGGGACTTAGTTTTTCACGTTCAGTCAACTGTTGACTACAGGCAACAGTATGCAGCCCTGGGTTAAGGTGGAAGTAAAAAATAAATATTAACTCTTAGGTGCATAAATTAATTTCTGATACATTTTTTAAGTAAATGATGGCAGCCATTTTGACTTTGATATCACTACTTTTTATGGCGAAAAGTTGATAGGTCCGTTCCCCTAATAGGGGTTTTGCATGATATCACCCCTTTTTGATCGTTTTATGGTTTTGCTTTAGTGAAAGTATGGATTGTGAACTCCTTATGAAAACAACTGAAGAAAATCGTTTCTTGAACAGCCTGAAGAAAATCGTAACTTTGGTATAATTAATGGTCGCTGAATAATTACATTTCCAATAAAGTGGCCATTGTATTAATTTGATTGTAAAACAACTGAACACGATTAAGTTAGTTTCGTTTAGTTTAGGTCTCCCTAGTATATTTTTCTATTTATTTTTTTTTATTATTCAACGAGCGGTAACCTTTCATGGATTTTCTTCCCCATAAACAGGTAGTAGACGATGAGATACTTTATTTATTTTAGATAAGGTACAGTATCACTTCGATTTAATTGTGAAACGGAAACAATAAGTTCCCCAGTCTGCATGTTACTCGGCTATAGAGGACAATTATTTTGCTAACAGATGGCATGTTCCCAACTTTCACGAAAATAGTATTACAAAGATTACAATCTTTGGATTTAAACCATCCCCAAATGCCAAACCATAAAAGGCACCTATTGGAGTCAAACATAAACTAAATTAATAAACAAAAACGGAACGTTAAATGTTTAGAGTAAGGGTCTAAAAGTCAAACCCTAGAAGGAACACGGACAAGCTTTGCCAGTAAGGGTCTAGATGTAAAAATTTTTAAGAGGCTGGTAAGCATTATACCCTTACTACCCGGTGGTTAGCTTAGTTCTACTCTATTCGGACAGAATGTGTATAAACGGTTGTAGCAGGTTTCTTTGTTCTTAGAATATTGTTATGGAACTTTAAGAACACAATTTTCTTGTGAAGTTTAACATTTTGTCTTTTGATACTTTAGAATTTTTTATTATATTTCGTAGATTACGGTGGAGGATAACCAGTAATGCTCTCTGCTGCGAATACTCTGCCATGTTACTAAATGGACAAATAATTTTCAACATAAAGCAAAGCAGCAAACGTATACCAACCACTGGATCATCACATGGGTCATTGTAGGAGGATTTCCAGTTTTTCGTCAAAATGTATTTATTTCTGACCACCGGGTAGTAAGGGTCTAATGCTTACCAGCCTCTTAACAAAATTTTACACCTAGACCCTTACTGTCAAAGCTTGTCCGTGTTCCTTCTAGGGTTTGACTTTTAGACCCTTACTCTAAACATTTAACGTTCCGTTTTTGTTTATTAATTCGTGTTACTTTTAGAATTGCAGCTAAACTGTAAAACAGTGCAGTTGACGGTCCAAATTGAAAGTTTAACACAGAGACCATAGGCTGACTCTTACTAACACTGGCTATCGCCAGTGTTAATAATAGAAACAAATCCTTTAATCTTGAGTCTTGCAGCTGGCGTTTGCTAATTGGCATTGTTGCATAATAACAATGTTTAAAACAATGTAAAACAATCAATCTGGTCGTTGAGAGCTCCATAACCCCTGAACCACTTGACCAATTAGAAAATGCCTTATGGAAAGGGCACATCTACAGAGGAATACCTGTAAAATGAACTAAGAACCAGCTTCATAGGACAAATAGTTTGACCTGTAGAGAGGACAGACGAAAGTATCCCCAGAACAACAACAACAACATCAAGAAGAAGCAGAACAAGAAGTTGTCTATTTGGCCCCTCTCTGTATCTCGGGTTTGGCTGGACCGAATTTCACAATTTTTGGACTGTAGAGAGGCCTTGACTAGTCGAGGCTGGATTCCAAATTTGGTTTTAAAATGTTGACTTTTGACGGCGTTATAAGCTCTCAAAGTTAAGAGTTTAACACAGAGACCCTAGGCTGACCCTTACTAACACTCGCCAGTGTTAATGTCAAATTTCAAGCATATATGTCGCATAAATTATTTAATCTGAGTGGGCTTAGCTAGTAATAAGTAGTAATTAGCATGAAATCAACGACGTTTAGATACCTTTTTCGTATTCGAATCCTTTATGCACAGCTCTGAAACAGGACTTTCTGTTGTCTACTCGATAAACCCCGTTGATCTATACAATTTCCAGAGCTTTCTGTCGCATTAATAGTTAGCATTAAATACCAGAAAACGCCTGATTAATGTCTCGCGTAAGAGAAGCAGTTGCAAGCTTTCGTCCAAACACTGTTTGTTTGTTTGTTTTATTTCCAGAGCTTAACCCATTGAGTCACCAGCCCCCAGCAACAAAACAACTCTACACAATAAATATATTGCTACAAAAACCTAATAACAAGTACGTACATAGTTACAAAACTATTTACAAAAACCTTCCAGACATTGAACAGAACTTCACCACTAAGCGTAAATTACTGCTGTTAAAGTGCCCCGCATGCGGTGAAACACCAAGAACTTCTACGAGTGTCGAAGCACGGAAAAGCGAAAGTCGCTGCTGGCTGTACAATACGCACTCCATTAGAAAATGCTCTATTGTTTCCGCATAGCGGGTTTACCCGGTCGTCCAACTTCGACTCAAAGCCATTAAGATTTGCTTGTCCAAGCCTCAATTTAGAAAGCAACGTTGACTCAGCTTTCGGGAGCCTGTCGAGCTCTTTCGGGACTGACACTGACGGATGTAGATTGAACATGTGCCTGCCTCTGGAGTCCTCAAACCACACATCCTCCCACCACCGCAGTATAGCTGCTTTCTGAGAGTCCTTCAAATCCCGATAATCAAGCACAACATCCACCGCTGATGAAGGGCCCTGGCTACACCTAGAAAGATCATCTGCTACTACATTGCCAGGGACGATGCTGTGAAGACCAATACACCACGTTGCATAGCACCAACCAATGAGTGTAACACCAATGTCAATTACAAACAGGTGCAGTAACCCCTGCCCACATAGACCAGCATGGAGAAAGCGAAGCGCATCTTGCGAGTCCGACTTGATTGTCAAGTTGTACGTGCACAAGACCAAGCCGTGGTCAACAGCAAGAGACAACCCAGCCAATTCAGCCAGCATTACACTGGGAATATCTGCCACACAATGGTGGTATCCTAATTTCAAGTCCGGAACCCAAATTCCTACACGCCCTCATCCTCCATTACACGATGCATCACAAAAAAACTTGTAGCCAGTCAACACTCTTCTCCACTTCACAAAGCACGAAGTGAAAAGACGGAAAAGTACCTGTCAAACCACGCACTGGACGAACACTGCAAAACAAAATCTCCAGAGGAAACAAAACTCTGGCGAAGCCTGATACGACTGCTAGTAGTACAATAAATGTATAGTCGGATAAAAACATTTAATAAGGCTACTTTGACAGGTTTTGAGGCGAGAAACGTAGATGTCATAACATGGACGTGACATTCGTGAACAGTATTTAAGCACCGACTTAAAAAGTTTGAAAAAAAGAGAGACAGGGTATGGGATTATCCAGAGTGAATCACGTTAGGACAAAACAGCTGAAAACTGTACAACGCACGGGTGGTGTTTGATGCACCGTTTTCAACATTGGGACTGTTTACTCTCTCGTGTGTTTGTCGCCGAAAGCGTGCATCCTGTCTTTGTATTTTTGCGCACACTGACTAAAAAAAGCTGATTTTCATTTGCTTCGCTCACTCAAGCAGCACTTCTCGTGACCCAGGCTCCATGCACTTACATATTAATATTTAAAAAATCCAAACCTTAGCCCGCTGGCTTTGTCGTTTTTAGTCTTCTGTAAGCCGTAACCGGCGAGAAGACTATTGCAACGACTTTGTCCGTCCGTCCGTCCGTCGCTTTTTTTCAACTTCGCAACAGTACCAGATATTGACGACCATTGTTTACAAGATCCATTGTTTACAACGTCTACTGTTTAATAGACTGCTTCGACGACATCTTTCAGGTTGGGTTTGCTAACCGGGAGACAAAATTAAAAGTTAAACAGATGAAAACAGTGATTTTGAATGGGTATACAGCGAATGTATATGACCTTCATGAACGGCTGGTGCACGCTAGGGTGCACTGGTTGCCTCTTGAAGTTTCCGATAAGGATATAGGGTGTGCCTTGCTCAACTATGGTACTATTGTGAGGCATAAGTTTGAGTTCCTGACCATGGAGGGACTACAGCATTGCCGTTCTGGAGTGCCAAGTATAGTGCTCAAATTAAAAGATACCGTGTTGCTGGAAGAGATCCCAGATGAGATAGTTGTGAGAGGAGTCCCTGCTCTCCTGGCGATTGCAGACAGGCCACCCAGGTGCTTGAGATGCAAAATTAGAGGTCACGTTCGTAAATTGTGTCGATCCATCTACTGCAAGGTGTGCCGTGTGTTTGTCCTGCCTGACGCACCGTGTTTACATGTGACTATCCGGGTTCCCCCCCCATCCCCCAGATGCTGGTGTCACGATGAATGGAGTGAGCAGTGATTTACGTGGTGGACCAGAGCAACAGCAGAAGTCTCCCCCTGTTCCTGCTTCAAACCTAGTGCCTGCTTCTTCTGGTTCCAGTGTAGTGGGTGATGTTTTAATAGGGGAGAAATGTAACCTAAGTCCTGGTTTGCCGTGTGTGTCGTCCTTGAACATCCAACCTGATGTGCCATTGTTAGATGTTCTTCCCGGTGCATCTTCGGCCTCCCGTTTTTCTTTGTCAGGTGAATGGATTACTTCTCAGGGGAAGCGGTCAAAGAAGCGTCCTCGGCCTGCTAGTTCACCTCCTGCGGCAAAAGCCAAGGCCTTCTTAAGTAATACGTTCTCGGTGCTGCGTTCTACTGTCTCTGAGTCTGATTGTGATCCTGGTGTGTGTGAAGGTGTAATGCATGAAGAAGAGGAAAGTGTGGAACGTGCTTCGTGTGTTCCAAAACAAGATTCAAGTCAAACAACCATTGCTGCAACAGTAGTTGGAGTGGCGCATTTGGATGTCGTAGAGCCAGATAAGGTTATTTCAAGCGACCCCGTAAAATTAGGGGACTTGTTGGGAGTGGCGTATTTGGATGTTGAAGAGCCGGACAAGTTTATTTCGCACGACCCAGTACAATTAGGGGTATTGTTCGGAAATGAGGTGGAGTCTGAGAGTGGTAGTGAGGCAGAGAAAGTAGTGTTTAGTTCAGCTATGGTTGTGGAGGAGGTGATTGTAGATGTAGATGAGGTAGTGAGTGAGGAGATGGTGGAAGGTGCCAGCTAGGTCTGCTTAGTCTTCGTTCTGTGTACTTGGAATGTGAGGGGGATAGGGAACAAGATTGGTGAGGTAGAGTATTTGGGGAACAGGGTTGATATTTTGGGCTTGGTTGAGACTAGGCTCCTACCAGGTTCCATGCCCATTATAGAAAATTGTAGCGGGTTGGCTGGCCCCGGGAATTCTGCTGTTCGTGTTTTCATAAAGAGTTGGATTCCGTTTGTTCTGTTCCCTGTTCCGGTGTGCATGGGAGTTGATGCCTGTGTGTTTAGGGTTGGGTGGGACCGAGGTTGGCTTACGATTGGAGTGGTCCATATCACGGGGCCTCTAGCCAAAGACGACTGGATCAGGTGGGTGAGTTCCCTGCCCAAGCCTCTTGTACTGGGTGGGGACTTCAACGCCCATCATTGGTCTTGGGGTAGTGGTAAATGTGATGCTAGGGGGCGTATGTTGGCTGACTCTGCGGAATTTTTGGATTTGGAGGTGGTTCAGGATGGGACCACCACATTTTGCAGACGGTACGGTGAAGTGTTACAAGAATCCGTGTTGGACTTGTTTTTGTGCTCGTCCGAGCTAGTTCATTTGTTCTCTTTTGAGGTGTCAGGGGACTTGAGGGGAAGCGATCATTTCCCTATTGCGCTGTCGAGTGTGGTTAGCCGGAGCGTGTGTGAAGACTCGCGCTCTCTATGTCACCTTTCTCAGCCAGCCCCTGTGGTAGGTGCAGGTGACTTCGGTTCTTGGGTTTCTCGCTGGCTTAAGAAGCGACAGGGTCATAGGTCCATTTCTCATCGGCAGCAACGGTCTCGTCCAGTCTGGTGGACCACAGCGTGCACCTGTGCGGTGAGGGACCGTAGGAGGGCATGGCAACGGTTTTTGCGGATGAGGTGCGATGCTCGGTGGTACGAGTTTGTCGGTGTCTCCGAGGAATCTCGTTTTATTATCCGTAAAGAGAAGGCTCTTTATGGGATCAGGCTATGTGGAAAGGTCTCGTCTGGTTTACCCCTGTCGCGAGTGTGGGCGTTGGTTCGTCCTCAGGACGTCAAGACCACAGTGACTTGGGTTCTGGGTCGGGACAATGTGATTTTGAGGGGTGGTCAGATGGCTGAGGCATTTAATGACAACTTCTCGCTTGTGTTCAACTCCCCAAGTGGTCTGCCTCCTCCCGCAGTTGTTGAGGCTGCACCGTGGGTAGTAGAACCTCCTCTCTGCGAGGTGGAACTGGCAGCAGCTCTGGATGCATGCCGTGTGGATGGTGCTGCTGGTCTCGATCGAATTTCCTATAGTCAGCTCAAGGATCTTGGCGAGGAGGGGCGTGCGGAACTGCTCTCGTTCTTTCAAGCTAGGTTTGGTGGGGGTCCCATCCCCCCGACGTGGCTTTTTTCTGTGCTGACCCCAGTATTAGGGAGAGGCAAAGTCAGAACTAGTGTGGTCAGCTACAGGCCTATTGCTTTGCTGTCATGTGCCAGGAAAGTGTACGAAAGAATTTTGGTCCGCCGTCTTGTCTGGCAGATTGAAGGCTCCAGCAGGCTTTTCAACGCTCAATTTGGCTTTAGGAAGGGTAGGGGGGCCCAGGATGCAGTCATGTTCCTTGAGTCTGGGATTCGGGAAGCATGGGTGAATGGTTGTTATGCTGTCGCGGTGTTTTTGGACATCAGGGCAGCATATGATACTGTGGATGTGGCCTGGGTGAACCACGCTATGGCAGCACTCGGTGTGAGTGAGAAGTTGAGGGATGCGATTTTGGCACTCTTGGGCACTCGGTCTTATGCTACTAGGGTAAACGGTCACTGGTCGGGTGTTCGCTCCACGACCAGGGGGCTCCCGCAGGGGAGCTGCCTAAGTCCAGCTCTTTTTGCTGTGGCCATTAATTCGGTGCTCTCTGAGGTGAGCACCCTGGCTAATGTGGTGGCGTATGCTGATGACGTGGCTGTGTGGGTGGCAGGGTTGGATATTAAGGAGTTGCTTTCTACTTTGGAATCCGCAGTCGCTAGGGGATCCAAGCTACTCGCTGAAAGGGGCCTCGCCCTTTCAGCGACGAAAACGGAGCTGATGATATTTTCAAGAGGACCCTATATCACCGGCTCTATGGTGGTTGATGGGATACGTGTGCACTCTTCGTTGAGTGTGAGGTATCTTGGCTTCAGGTTGGATCCGCGTCTCACCTGGGCTGAGGAGGTTGCTACCGTTAGGGAGAACATTGTTTCACGGTCCCGTATTCTCAGGTCACTTGCTAGCAATAGGCTTGTGGCCCGTCGATCGGTTATTACGGCTTTTTACAGGACGTACGTAAGACCTTGTGCAGACTTCCATCTCCCCATCTTGGCGGGGTGCAGGCAGGCAACCCAGGGTATTCAAGTCGCCCTGAATGTGTGCCTGCGTACTGTTGCCGGCTGTTTGCCGTCAACTCCTGTTCCGGCATTGTTGGTAGAGACGGGAGAACTGCCGACGGAAATACGGGCCAGAGAGTTGTTGGCGACTATTTGTTTGCGGGCCGTTGCAAGGGGTTCACCCACGGTGCCCCTGGGAATGGTGTGGGGCAGCTCTTGGCGCGCTTGTTGGCGTAGGGTTGCCAGACGCTGTCCGAGTTTATTGCGATGCTTCATTCTATGTTGATCGGTGGGAAGGTGGAGTAGGAGTGTGTGTCCCAGAGCTACGCTTAGAACGTAGCTACCATCTTTCGGGTCTTCCATCGAGTTTTGTTGGAGAACTAGTAGCCATCTCGATAGCTCTGGACCTGTGTTTGGATGTTGGATTTTCCAATTTCGTGGTACTAACAGATTCGGCAGCTAGTGTCGCTTTCCTGA
>JAHWFP010041243.1:0-10955 GCA_023313725.1 Lithobius niger
AATTTTCAATCTCTACAAAAGTAGGGGTAACCTGGCGGGTCTCGAACTAGCAACTTCAAGGAACTCTTTAACTTCAGGCACACGCCTCTACTTAGTTCGGCTATGGCCGTCTGTAGAGTCGGCTTGTTAAGGGAGCCTAGTATTGTTGTCATTTCTCCATTGTTGGCCATATTGTGCATACTTTGGACTCTGTTTTTAGGACTCAAAGCTGTGCTTGTGTTTTTGGCGAGTATACTCGTCGCCAGCACTTTTAGGGTTAAGTTGCATTTGGAAAAATTCTTTGTCAAGTTGTGTTAACCCTTTGACTGGTGAATTAATTTTCAATCTCTACAAAAGTAGGGGTAACTTGGACGGGACTCGAACTAGCAACTTCAAGGAGCTCTTTAACTTCAGGCACACGCCTCTACTTAGCTCGCCCATGGCCGTCTGTAGTCGGCTTGTTAAGTGAACCTAGTATTGTTGTCGTTTCTCCATTGTTGGCCATCTCGTGCATACTTTGGACTCTGTTTTCAGGACTCAAAGCTGTGTTTGTGTTTTTTGCGAGTATACTCGTCGCCAGCACTTTAAGGGTTAAGTTGCATTTGGACAAATTCTACGTTAAGTTGTGTTAAGTTGCATATGAAAAAATTCTTTGTTAAGTTGTGTTAACCCTTTGTCTGCTGAATTAATTTTCTATCTCTACAAAAGAGGGGTAACCTGGACGGGACTCGAACTAGCAACTTCAAGGAGCTCTTTAACTTCAGGCACACGCCTATACTTAGCTCGGCCATGGCCGTCTGTAGAGTCGGCTTGTTAAGTGAACTTAGTATTGTTGTCATTTCTTCATTGTTGGCCATCTCGTGCATACTTTGGACTCTGTTTTCAGGACTCAAAGCTGTGCTTGTGTTTTTTGGGAATATACTCGTCGCCAGCACTTTAAGGGTTAAATTGCATTTGGAAAAATTCTACCTTAAGTTGTGTTAAGTTGCATATGAAAAAATTCTTTGTTAAGTTGTGTTAACCCTTTGTCTGCTGAATTAATTTTCTATATCCACAAAAGTAGGGGTAACCTGGATGGGACACGAACTAGCAACTTCAAGGAGCTCTTTAACTTCAAGCACACGCCTCTACCAGCTCGGCCACGGCCGTCTCTAGAGTTGGCTTGTTAAGGGAACCTAGTATTGTTGTCGTTTCTCCAATGTTGGCCATCTCGTGCACACTTTGGACTCTGTTTTCAGGACTCAAAGCTGTGCTTGTATTTTTGGCGAGTATACTCGTCACCAGCACTTTAAGGGTTAAGTTGCATTTGGAACTATTCTACGTTAAGTTGTGTTAAGTTGCATAAGAAACCTGCATAGCGGTAACCTGGACGGGACTCGAAATAGCAACTTCAAGGAGCTCTTTAACTTTAAGCACACGCCTCTACCATCTCGGCCACAGCCGTCTCTAAAGTTGGCTTGTTAAGGGAACCTAGTATTGTTATCATTTCTTCATTGTTGGCCATCTCATGCATACTTTGGACTCTGTTTTCAGGACTCAAAGCTTTGCTTGTGTTTTTGGCGAGTATACTCGTCGCCAGCACTTTAAGGGTTAAGTTGCATTTGGAAAAATTCTCCTTTAAGTGGTGTTAAGTTGCATATGACAAAATTCTTTGTTAAGTTGTGTTAACCCCTTGTCTGCTGAATTAATTTTCTATCTCCACAAAAGTAGGGGTAACCTGGACGGGACTCGAACTAGCAACTTCAAGGAGCCTATCAACTTCAAGCACACGCCTCTTCCAGCTCGGCCACGGCCGTCTCTAGAGTTGGCTTGTTAAGGGAACCTAGTATTGTTGTTGTTTCTCCAATGTTGGCCATCTCGTGCATACTTTGGACTCTGTTTTTAGGTCTAAAAGCTGTACTTGTGTCTTCGGCGAGTATACTCGTCGCCAGCACTTTAAGGGTTAAGTTGCATTTGGAAAAATTCTCCTT
Source organism: Lithobius niger (assembly GCA_023313725.1). Lineage (NCBI taxonomy): Eukaryota > Metazoa > Arthropoda > Chilopoda > Lithobiomorpha > Lithobiidae > Lithobius > Lithobius niger. The sequence continues at coordinate 1,950 of JAHWFP010041243.1, forward strand.
TAAGTGGTGTTAAGTTGCATATGACAAAATTCTTTGTTAAGTTGTATCAACCCTTTGACTGGTGAATTAATTTTCAATCTCCACAAAAGTAGGAGTAACCTGTACGGGACTCGAACTAGCAAGTTCAAGGAGCTCTTTAACTTCAGGCACACGCCTCTACTTAGCTCGGCCATGGCCGTCTGTAGAGTCGGCTTGTTAAGGGAACCTAGTATTGTTGTCATTTCTCCATTGTTGGCCATCTCGTGCATACTTTAAGGGTTAAGTTGCATTTAGAAAGTACTTTGTTAAGTATGTCAACTCTTTGACTGGTGAATTAATTTTCTATCTCTACAAAAGTAGGGGTAACCTGGACGGGACTCGAACTAGCAACTTCAAGGAGCTCTTCAACTTCAAGCACACGCCTCTTCCAGCTCAGCCACGGCCGTCTCTAGAGTTGGCTCGTTAAGGGACCTAGTATTGTTGTTGTTTCTCCAATGTTGGCCGTCTCGTGCATACTTTGGACTCTGTTTTTAGGTCTAAAAGCTGTACTTGTGTTTTCGGCGAGTATACTCGTCGCCAGCACTTTTAGGGTTAAGTTGCATTTGGAAATATTCTTTGTAAAGTTGTGTTAACCCTTTGACTGCTGAATTTATTTTCTATCTCAACAAAAGTAGGGGTAACTTGGACGGGACTCGAACTAGCAATTTCAAGGAGCTCTTTAACTTCAGGCACACGCCTCTACTTAGCTCGCCCATGGCCGTCTGTAGTCGGCTTGTTAAGTGAACCTAGTATTGTTGTCGTTTCTCCATTGTTGGCCATCTCGTGCATACTTTGGACTCTGTTTTCAGGACTCAAAGCTGTGCTTGTGTTTTTTGCGAGTATACTCGTCGCCAGCACTTTAAGGGTTAAGCTGCATTTGGAAATATTCTACGTTGTGTTAAGTTGCATATGAAAAAATTCTTTGTTAAGTTGTGATAACCCATTGTCTGCTGAATTAATTTTCTATCTCCACAAAAGTAGGGGTAACCTGGACGGAACTTGAAATAGCAACTTCAAGGAGCTCTTTAACTTCAAGCACACGCCTCTACCAGCTCGGCCACGGCCGTCTCTAGAGTTGGCTTGTTAAGGGAACCTAGTATTGTTGTCGTTTATCCAATGTTGGCCATCTCGTGCACACTTTGGACTCTGTTTTCAGGACTCAAAGCTGTGCTTGTATTTTTGGCGAGTATACTCGTCACCAGCACTTTAAGGGTTAAGTTGCATTTGGAAAAATTCTACGTTAAGTTGTGTTAAGTTGAATATGAAAAAACTCTTTGTTAAGTTGTGTTAACCCTTTGTCTGCTGAATTAGTTTTCTATCTCTACAAAAGAGGGGTAACCTGGACGGGACTCGAACTAGCAACTTCAAGGAGCTCTTTAACTTCAGGCACACGCCTCTACTTAGCTCGGCCATGGCCGTCTGTAGAGTCGGCTTGTTAAGTGAACCTAGTATTGTTGTCATTTCTTCATTTTTGGCCATCTCGTGCATACTTTGGACGTTGTTTTCAGGACTAAAATCTGTGCTTGTGTTTTTGGCGAGCATACTCGTCGCCAGCACTTTAAGGGTTAAATTACATTTGGAAAAATTCCACCTTAAGTTGTGTTAAGTTGCATATGAAAAAATTCTTTGTTAAGCTGTGTAAACCCTTTATCTGCTGAAATAATTTTCTATCTCTACAAAAGAGGGGTAACCTGGACGGGACTCGAACTAGCAACTTCAAGGAGCTCTTTAACTTCAGGCACACGCCTCTACTTAGCTCGGCCACGGCCGTCTCTAGAGTTGGCTTGTTAAGGGAACCTAGTATTGTTGTTGTTTCCCCAATGTTGGCCATCTCGTGCATACCTTGGACTCTGTTTTTAGGTCTAAAAGCTGTACTTGTGTTTTCGGCGAGTATACTCGTTGCCAGCACTTTTAGGGTTAAGTTGCATTTGGAAAAATTCTTTGTAAAGTTGTGTTAACCCTTTGACTGCTGAATTTATTTTCCATTTCAAAAAAAGTAGGGGTAACCTGGACGGAACTTGAAATAGCAACTTCAAGGAGCTCTTTAACTTCAAGCACACACCTCTACCAGCTCGGCCACGGCCGTCTCTAGAGTTGGCTTGTTAAGGGAACCTAGTATTGTTGTCGTTTCTCCAATGTTGGCCATCTCCTGTATACTTTGGACTCTGTTTTCAGGACTCAAAGCTGTGCTTGTATTTTTGGCGAGTATACTCGTCGCCAGCACTTTAAGGGTTAAGTTGCTTTTTGAAAAATACTACGTTAAGTTGTGTTAAGTTGCATATGAAAAATTCTTTGTTAAGTTGTGTTAACCCTTTGTCTGCTGAATTAATTTTCTGTCTCCACAAATGTTGGGGTAACCTGGACGAGACTCGAACTAGCAACTTCAAGGAGCTCTTTAACTTCAAGCACACGCCTCTACCAGTTCGGCCACGGCCGTCTCTAGAGTCGGCTTGTTAAGGGAACCTAGTATTGTTGTCATTTCTCCATTGTTGGCCGTCTCGTGCATACTTTAAGGGTTAAGTTGCATTCGGAAAAATAATTTGATAAGTTGGGTTAACCTTTTGACTGGTGAATTAACTTTCTATATCCACAAAAGTATGGGTTACCTGGAATGGACTCGAACTAGCAACTTGAAGGAGCTCTTTACTTCAGGCACATGCCTCTACCAGCTCGGCAACGGCCGTCTCTAGAGTCGGCTTGTTAAGGGAACCTATTATTGTTGTCGTTTCTCCATTGTTGGCCATCTCGTGCATACTTTGGACTCTGTTTTTAGGTGTAAAAGCTGTGCTTGTGTTTTTGGCGAGTATACTCGTCGCCAGCACGTTAAGGGTTAAGTTGCAAAAATTCTTTGTTAAGTTGTGTTAAGTTGCATTTGTAAGAATTCTTTGTAAAGTTGTGTCACCCTTTGACTGCTGAATTAATTTTCCATGTCAACAAAAGTAGGGGTAACCTGGATGGAACTCGAACTAGCAACTTGAAGGAGCTCTTTAACTTCAGGCACACGCCTCTACCAGCTCGGACACGGCCGTCTCTAGAGTCGGCTTGTTAAGTGAACCTAGTATTGTTGTCATTTCCCCATTGTTGGCCATCTCGTGCATACTTTAGACCCTGTTTTTAGGACTCAAAGCTGTGCATGTGTTTTTGTCGAATATACTCGTCGCTAGCACTATAAGGGTTAAGTTGCATTTGGAAAAATTCTACGTTAAGTTGTGTTAAGTTGCATATGAAAAAATTCTTTGATAAGTTATGTTAACCCTTTGTCTGCTGAATTAATTTTCTATCTCTACAAAAGTAGGGGTAACCTGGATGGGACTCGAACTAGCAACTTGAAGGAGTTCTTTAACTTCTGACACATGCCTCTACCACCTGGGCCACGGTCGTCTGTAGAATCGGCTTGTTAAGGGAACCTAGTATTGTTGTCGTTTCTCCAATGTTGGCCATCTCGTGCATACTTTGGATTCTGTTTTCAGAACTCAAAGCTGTGCTTGTGTTTTTTGCGAGTATACTCGTCGCCAGCACTTTAAGGGTTAAGTTGCATTTGGAAATATTCTACGTTAAGTTGTGTTAAGTTGCATAGGAAAAAATTCTTTGTTAAGTTGTGTTAATCCTTTGTCTGCTGAATTAATTTTCTATATCCTGGACGGGACACGAACTAGCAACATCAAGGAGCTCTTTAACTTCAAGCACACGCCTCTACCAGCTCGGCCACGGCCGTCTCTAGAGTCGGTTTGTTAAGGGAACCTAGTATTGTTGCCATTTCTCCATTGTTGGCCGTCTCGTGCATACTTTAAGGGTTAAGTTGCATTTAGAAAAATACTTTGTAATTATGTGAACTCTTTGACTGGTGAATTAATTTTCTATCTCTACAAAAGTAGGCGTAACCTGGATGGGACTCGAACTAGCAACTCGAAGGACCTCTTTGACTTCAGGCACATGCCTCAACCAGCTCAGGCAACGGCCATCTTTAGAATCGGCTTGTTAAGGGAACCTAGTATTGCTGTCGTTTCTCTTTAATGGCTATCTCGTGCATACTTTAAGGGTTAAGTTGCATTTGGTAAAATTCTTTGTTAAGTTATGTTAACCCTTTGACTGGTGAATTAATTTTCTATCTCCACAAAAGTAGGAGTAACCAGGACGGGACTCAAACAAGCAACTTCAAGGAGCTCTTTAACTTCAAGCACACGCCTCTACCAGCTCGGCCACGGGCGTCTCTAGAGTCGGCTTGTTAAGGGAATGTTGTCGTTTCTCCATTGTTTGCTATCTCGTGCATACTTTGGATTTTCGTTTTAGGACTAAAGCTGTGCTTGTGTTTTTGGCGAGTATACTCGTCGGCAGCATTTTAAAGGTTAAGTTGCATTTGGAAGAATTCTTTGTAAAGTTGTGTTAACCCTTTGACTGCTGAATTAATTTTCTATCTCCAGAAATGTTGGGGTAACCTGGACGAGACTCGAACTAGCAACTTCAAGGAGCTCTTTAACTTCAAGCACACGCCTCTACCAGCTCGGCCACGGCCGTCTCTAGAGTCGGCTTGTTAAGGGAACCTAGTATTGTTGTCATTTCTCCATTGTTGGCCAACTCGTGCATACTTTGGATTCTGTTTTCAGGACTCAAAGCTGTGCTTGTATTTTTGGCGAATATACTCGTGGCAGGCACTTTAAGTGTTAAGTTGCCTTTGGAAAAATTTTACGTTTAGTTGTGTTAACCCTTTGACTGCCAAAATAATCTCCACAAATGTAGGGGTAACCTGGACGAGACTCGAACTAGCAACTTCAAGAAGCTCTTTAACTTCAAGCACACGCCACTACCAGTTCGGCCACGGCTGTCTCTAGAGTCCGCTTGTTAAGGGAACCTAGTATTGTTGTCATTTCTCCATTGTTGGCTGTCTCGTGCATACTTTAAGGGTTAAGTTGCATTCGGAAAAATTATTTGTTAAGTTGGGTTAACCCTTTGACTGGTGAATTAATTTTATATCTCCACAAAAGTAGGGGTAACCTGGATGGGACTCGAACTAGCAACTTAAAGGAGTTTTTTAACTTCAGGCACACGCCTATACCAGCTTGGCCACGGCCGTCTCTTGAGTCGGCTTGTTAAGGGAACCTAGTATTGTTGTGTTTTCTCCATTGTTGGCCATCTCGTGCATACTTTAAGGGTTAAGTTGCATTTAGAAAAATTCTTTGTTAAGTATGTTAACCTTTTGACTGGTGAATTAACTTTCTATATCCACAAAAGTATGGGTTACCTGGAATGGACTCGAACTAGCAACTTGAAGGAGCTCTTTACTTCAGGCACATGCCTCTGACAGCTCGGCAACGGCCGTATCTAGAGTCGGCTTGTTAAGGGAACCTAGTATTGTTGTCGTTTCTCCATTGTTGGCCATCTCGTGCATACTTTGGACTGTGTTTTTAGGATAAAAGCTGTACTTGTGTTTTTGGCGAGTATACTCGTCACCTGCACTTTAAGGGTTAAGTTGCATTTGGAAGAATTCTTTGTAAAGTTATGTTAACCCTTTGACTGCTGAATTAATTTTCTATCTCCACAAAAGTAGGGGCAACCTGGACGGGACTCAAACTAGCAACTTCAAGGAGCTCTTTAACTTCAAGCACAAGCCTACCAGCTCGGCCACGGCCGTCTCTAGAGTCGGCTTGTTAAGTGAACCTGGTATTGTTGTCATTTCCCCATTGTTGGCCATCTCGTGCATACTTTGGACTCTGTTTTTAAGACTCAGAGCTGTGCTTGTGTTTTGGCGAGTATACTCGTCGCCAGCACTTTAAGGGTTAAGTTGCATTTGGAAAAATTTTACGTTAAGTTGTGTTAAGTTGCATATGAAAAAATTCTTTGTTAAGTTGCGTTAACCCTTTGACTGCTGAATTAGTTTTCTATCTCAACAAAAGTAGGGGTAACCTGGATGGGACTCGAACTAGCAACTTGAAGGAGGTCTTTAACTTCAGGCACACGCCTCTTCCAGCTCGGACATGGCCGTCTCTAGAGTCGGCTTGTTAAGTGAACCTAGTATTGTTGTCGTTTCTCCATTGTTGGCCATCTCGTGCATACTTTGAACTCTGTTTTTAGGACTCAGAGCTGTGCTTGTGTTTTTGGTGAGTATACTCGTCGCCAGAACTTTAAGGGTTAAATTGCATTTGGAAAAATTCTACGTTAAGTTGTATTAAGTTACATATGAAAAAATTCTTTGTTAAGATGTGTTAACCCTTTGTCTGCTGAATTAATTTTCTATATCCACAAAAGTAGGGGTAACCTGGACGGGACACGAACTAGCAACTTCAAGGAGCTATTTAACTTCAAGCACACGCCTCTACCAGCTCGGCCACGGCCGTCTCTAGAGTCGGTTTGTTAAGGGAACCTAGTATTGTTGCCATTTCTCCATTGTTGGCCGTCACGTGCATACTTTAAGGGTTAAGTTGCATTTAGAAAAATACTTTGTAATTATGTTAACTCTTTGACTGGTGAATTAATTTTCTATCTCTACAAAAGTAGGGGTAACCTGGATGGGACTCGAACTATCAACTCGAAGGACCTCTTTGACTTCAGACACATGCCTCAACCAGCTCGGCAACGGCCATCTTTAGAATCGGCTTGTTAAGGTAAACTAGTATTGTTGTCGTTTCTCTTTAATGGCTATCTCGTGCATACTTTAAGGGTTAAGTTGCATTTGGCAAAATTCTTTGTTAAGTTGTGTTAACCCTTTGACTGGTGAATTAATTTTCTATCTCCACAAAAGTAGGAGTAACCAGGACGGGACTCGAACAAGCAACTTGAACGAGCTCTTTAAATTCAGGCACTCTCCTCTACCAGCTCGGCCACGGCCGTCTCTAGAGTCGGCTTGTTAAGGAAACCTAGTATTGTTGTCGTTTCTCCATTGTTTGCTATCTCGTGCATACTTTGGATTTTGTTTTTAGGACTAAAGTTGTGCTTGTGTTTTTTGGCGAGTATACTCGTCGGCAGCATTTTAAAGGTTAAGTTGCATTTGGAAGAATTCTTTGTAAAGTTGTGTTAACCCTTTGACTGCTGAATTAATTTTCTATCTCAACAAAAGTAGAGGTAACCTAGATGGGACTTGAACTAGCAACTTGAAGGAGCTCCTTAACTTCAGGCACACGCCTCTACTAGCTTGGCCATGGCCGTATGTAGAGTCGGCTTGTTAAGGGAACCTAGTATTGTTGTCATTTCTCCATTGTTGGCCATCTCGTGCATACTTTAAGGGTTAGGTTGCATTTAGAAAAATACTTTGTTAAGTATGTTAACCCTTTGACTGGTGAATTAATTTTTCCTATCTCCACAAAAGTACTGGTAACCTAGACGGGACTCGATCTAGCAACTTCAGGCACACGCCTCTACTTAGCTCGGCCACGGCCGTCTCTAGAGTCGGCTTGTTAGGTGAACCTATTATTGTTGTCGTTGCTCCATTGTTGGCCATCTCGTGCATACTTCAAGGGTATGTTAAATTCTTTGTTAAGTTGTGTTAACTCTTTGACTGGTGAATTAATTTTGTATCTCTACAAAGGTAGGGGTAACCTGGATGGGACTCGAACTAGCAACTCGAAGGGCCTCTTTAACTTCAGGCACATGGCTCAACCAGCTCGGCTACGACCGTCTCTAGAGTCGGCTTGTTAAGGGAACCTAGTATTGTTGTCGTTTCTCCATTGGTTGCTATATCGTGCATACTTTGGATTCTGTTTTTAGGACTAAAGCTGTGCTTGTGTTTTTGGCGAGTATACTCGTCGGCAGCATTTTAAAGGTTAAGTTGCATTTGGAAGAACTTTTTGTAAAGTTGTGTTAACCCTTTGACTGCTGAATTAATTTTCTATCTCAACAAAAGTAGAGGTAACCTGGACGGGACTTGAACTAGCAACTTGAAGGAGCTCTTTAACTTCAGGCACACGCCTCTACTAGCTTGGCCACGGCCGTATGTAGAGTCGGCTTGTTAAGGGTACCTAGTATTGTTGTCATTTCTCCATTGTTGGCCATCTCGTGCATACTTTAAGGGTTAAGTTGCATTTAGAAAATACTTTGTTAGTTATGTTAACCCTTTGACTGGTGAATTAATTTTCTATCTCCACAAAAGTAGGGGTAACCTGGACGGGACTCGAACTAGAAACTTCAAGGAGCTCTTTAACTGCAGGCACACACCTCTACTTAGCTCGGCCATGGCCGTCTGTAGAGTCGTCTTGTTAAGTGAACCTAGTATTGTTGTCGTTTCTCCATTGTTGGCCATCTCGTGCATACTTTGGACTCTGTTTTCTGGACTCAAAGCTGTGCTTGTGTTTTTTGCGAGTATACTCGTCGCCAGCACTTGGCTTGTTAAGGGAACATGGCATTGTTGTCGTTTCTCCAATGTTGACCATCTCGTGCATACTTTGGACTCTGTTTTCAGGACAAAAAACTTTGCTTGTGTTTTTGGCGAGTGTACTCGTCGCCATCACTTTAAGGGTTAAGTAGCATTTGGAAATATTGTGTTAACCCTTTGACTGCTGAATTAATTTTCTATCTCAACAAAAATATAGGCCACCTGAACGGGACTTGAACTAGCAACTTGACGGAGCTCTTTAACTTCAGGCACACGCCTCTACTAGCTTGGCCACGGCCGTATGTAGAGTCGGCTTGTTAAGGGAACCTAGTATTGTTGTCATTTCTCCATTATTGGCTATCTCGTGCATACTTTAAGGGTTAAGTTGCATTTAGAAAATACTTTGTTAAGTATGTTAACCCTTTGACTGGTGAATTAATTTTCAATCTCCACAAAAGTAGGGGTAACCTGGACGGGACTCGAACTAGCAACTCCAAGGAGCTCTTTAACTTCAGGCACACGCCTCTACTTAGCTCGGCCATGGCCGTCTGTTGTCGGCTTGTTAAGTGAACCTAGTATTGTTGTCGTTTCTCCATTGTTGGCCATCTCTTGCAAACTTTGGACTCTGTTTTCAGGACTCAAAGCTGTGCTTGTGTTTTTGGCGAGTATACTCGCCGCCAGCACTT